>JANHJO010004648.1:13698-25826 GCA_032468235.1 Pseudoxyrhopus heterurus | reverse complement strand
AAATACAGTGCTATTGCTATTGCTATTGCTATTGCTATTGCTATTGCTATTGCTATTGATATATAGGCAGAGTTTTGCAGCAACACAGAACATCTGTTGATGTTCTTCAGGTGAAATATTCTCATTGCATATCTTTGCTATTTAAGCGAAATATTCTTGGATCTCTCCTCCAGGACCAAGCTAACTCTTGCAAAATCCAGAAGCCGCAATTTGCATCTTGGCTGGAGGTAGAAGTCGGGGTTACACTAATTTCTGTTTAGCTTCCTCCCCAGTGCCAGCCCCACCAATCCTTCAACTGGAAGAATGTTGTACCCATAACAACAGTGCCACCTTGTCATGGAAGCAGCCACCTCTGTCCACAGTGCAGGTGGAAGGATACATCTTGGAACTGGATGATGGGAACGGTGGTCAGTTCAGGGTAAGCAATTCATAAAGAAAAGTGAGGTGAGTGTGGAAAGGAATTTGGCTACCTGATGGACAAACCCAATTGAACTATGTTTGAGCTGGAGCTCCAAGTGTCACCCTTGTCCTGGAAAAATTAGGTCACTCTGATGCAGAAATCTAATCCAGCCTTCTGGTCACAATTGTACAGTACTATAGCACAGGGCTCTCCAACCTTGGCAACTTTAAGACTTGTGGACTTCAAGTTGAGTTGAAGTCCACAAGTCTTAAAGTTGCCAAGGTTGGAGACCCCTGCTCTAGCATCCAGAGCGATAGCAAGTTAGGGAAGGCTAGTTTTATCCCTTATATTTCCAAATTTAAGAATGGGTTGTTGGGGAACATGAGAACACCCGCTGCTATTTGGAAGAATTACTACCAGAGAAGAAATCAGAACTTGACAAATTGGAAAAGAAGTAATCTGACCCTTTACAAAGCCATTTTGTGTGTTTCGTGTTTAGGAGGTTTATGTTGGGAAGGAGACAATGTGCACTGTGGATGGTCTACATTTCAACAGCACTTACAGTGCTCGGGTAAAGGCCTTCAACAAAACCGGGGTCAGCCCCTACAGCAAGACATTGATCCTGCAGACTTCAGAGGGTAAGTTCTGATTGGAAGGCTTTTCAACAGAAGAGAATATATGTAGCTCATGGTTGAATGATTGAATCTTTGGTGCTTTCTGAGCTTGGTTGTTTGCTTGCAGACGTTTCATTACCCAATTAGGTAACATCATCAATGCAAGTGTGTGTGTGTGGGGGGGGGGGTTGAAATTTTTTTCTCACGGAATATAACTTTTCTCTATGTGCACATGAGGAAACAAGATGTTGTCCATCTCAGCACTGCTTGTTTCAACCACGTTTCTTATTCTATTTGCCAAGTTGGAGTCTCATTTTCTCCAACCCCAAAAGTAACAGAAAAAATGAAAGTTGGTCAAGGGATACTTTTTTTGTTCATTCTTAAATTGCAAAAGCACTTGGGGAAGGGGGTGCATGAATTGGATATACCGAAATTCATAGAGGGTTTGTGTCTGTATGTGTGCTTGCTTTAATTCTTGGACTTTTCGTTAACTTCTCCCTGGCCTCTCTTAGACTTTGGCAACCTCTTGTGCCTTAGTGTCCATTTACATAATAATAATTCAGTTAATTGCTTGGTATTTGAATTATAAACCTTATCAGAATGCACAAAATAAAATTTAGAGCAGGGTTTCCTAAGCTGGTGTCCTCCATATGTGTCACATTAGGATAATATCTGTAGAAAAACCTGTTACACAAAGATTTATATTTCAAAATGCAATCAAGTGTGTCAAACTTAGAGCTTTTATAAAAAAAAAAGAAGAAGCAATATGGGTTTCTTATTGTCAATTTAAATGTTTTCTTGATATATAGAAAAGAGAAAATACATTGTGTAAACTACTCAGAGTCCTCTTCAGTGGGTGACTATAACAAATTAATAAATTAAATGAATATGTTAAATATATGGTACTCTATGTTAAGAACGCATCAGCTGAAGTATTTAAGTATTGTGTGAAGCAGATTATCATCTTTGCCTTCTATTGTTTAGCCATACAATCTTTTCTATTTAATTACTTAGGAGACATTCTCAAATGTGAATTTTTAAGACATAAAATACTTTAAGGGTTACTCTTTATTAAAACTAAACTTTATTTATATGTTCTAAATATTTACAACTTTGAAACGATGTTTTCCCATTTTCTTCCAGAATAGGATTAAGCCTTATTCTGTAAACCATGTACAGCCTTTCCACATTATAAGATTCATTTCTCATGAAGTCTGGCAGTTGCTTTTCTAAAGATGGAGGACACAGTGCATCAATTATATGTCAATATTATGTCTGTCGTATGCTCCGTTACTGCTCCATTTTCCCAGTTGTTGATAGTACTGATCTGTGGTTTTCGTTCCCCTACGCTGTTCTAGTTTGGTTATAAATTGATAGGTGGGAAAATCTATTTTGAAATAGACAGGGTCAGTGGTTTAAAAACAAATAATTTGAACCTGGTAATATCAGCTATTTCAGGACCTCAGACAGCTCCATGGCTTGCAGACATTGCTCCAGGAGTGCTGTTTGTGAACTAATACTATAACTGCTACAATCCTTCAAGTAAAGTGGTGACTAATTTACATGGGGAAGGGCTGTGACATGTAGTCATGAACAATAAATGATTGCCAATGTAGCCACTTGTCTTTAGGTCTCGGCTTTTGTAGTGAATCAAGCTTCTTACAGAAAAGTTTGTGACTTCCGGATAATTTGATTTTTTTTCCTATTTGACCTGGGCGATTGAGAAGGGTATCAGACTAGAAATGTCAACCTGCAGCTATCAATAAACCGAACATGTGGAAATTCTTGATAATGAAAGCTGAGCATAAAAATAGATAGTATCTATCGCAAACCTGGATTTTTTTTTCCCACCCCTATTCAATTGTGCCAAATTCTTGGACACTTCTTACTGTTTCCTTCCTAGGGCTGAGAGAAAGTGCCTAGCCCAAGATCACCCAGCTGGCTGGATGATCATTGTGAGACGAGCTTACCACCTTCCAATTTCTAGCCTGATGCCTTAACCATTACACTAAACTGGTTTCTCCTGGAAATTGTAACTCTGGGAAATTTCATGTGGACTCTAGGAAGCATGCTCATTTTGATCAAGGAAAGTGGGATAACTGGACAAGAAATTCAAGCATTCAAGCAACATCTACCCTCAGAGCTTAGAGAGGCCATTTGGATGTAACTGGAGAAGGCCAATCGAGTAAAGAGCGTCTTTTCCTGAATTGTAGTTTATGAAATTTTCATGGAGCAAAGACTCAACAGAGTGAAACTGAAACTAAAATTTCATTTAGTTGAAATATAGATCTTTAAATAACTAGGCTTGGCCATCAGTCCACTATTGAAAAATGCAATGTTCTCCTCCTGAATAACAAATCCATTGCTGCTATATTTACAATGTAAACTCATGTTTAAAATGCATGTTGTGGGCACTGACTGGGCACTGCGTATCAAGTGATTGATGCCTGTATTAAAGTCCTTCACTCTACCATCCTCTGCCCTGGTGTAAGGGATGCTGGGATGCCTATTTTGGATTATGCTGCAAAGAAATTATGTACGGAAAATTGATCTGCTTTGTTGGACTGACGGGATCCCACCCTGTACATCTAAAGAATCATTCTTCATACTGCTACAGTTGCTATTATGAGATGTATTGGCTTGGTTAGGACATAGCACCAAGCCTTAATTTGGGGGTATGATGTGTTGTGTGAATCCAGCTATTTTAGCTTGTTGAATATACTATGCTTCAAGCAAACCATGGCTTCGTGTGAATCCAGACATTCAGCGATTGTGGAGGACTCTTCCCTATCTTTAATATGTCAGTTGCAATAACAAAAGCTTCTTATAGTTCTTTCTGTAGAGAAGTGGAAAATGAGTTTTGAACAACTTTTGGAAAAAAGAAATGGAAATTCCCCACCTAGGCTTCTTTTTTTAAACATAGAAATAGCAGGAACTGGAAAACACACTAGAGATTTGTGTGGAAAGTGGAAACCCCATGTGCTAGTTAACTCTGCTACCCCTTCTGCAACATTTTAATATTGGCAGTCCTTGATTTACAACGATCATTTGAAATTACACCAGCCCTGGAAAAAGTGGCTTATGGCCATTCATCACACTTAGGACCATTGCAGCATCCCCATGGTCATGTGATCAAATTTTGGGCGCTTGGCAATTGGCATTTATTTATGATGGTAGTAGGGCCCCTGGTCATGTGATCATCATTTCTGACCTTCCCAGGCAGCTTCCGACAAATCAATGGGAAAAGCTGGATTTGTTTAACGTCTGCATGATTTACTTAACAACTGCAATGATTTGCTTAACAACAATAGCAAAAAAAAGGCTGTAAAATCAGTCACAATTCACTTAACAGTGGAAATTCTTGTTCCAATTGCGATCACAAGTCAAGGACTACCTCTACATCCAGGTTAATGTGGGAGGGGAGTTCTCCTCCTCTCCGCAGCTACTCTGTAAGTACTCACTAGGGAGTTGACATTTCAATTTTTGTTTGTTCTAGAATTGTGATCTTATTATTTAGAACAGCATCCCCTCCTTTCCCACTGCATTGACGCCAATGGTGGTTGTGGTAGGTTGTTGGAAGTATGTCTATGTAATGGCATAGAGTTTCTCAACAGAATTCTGACCTTGAGTTTGCCTTGATCTTACATTTAGACTCCGAACCTGAGGAGCAGGCCCTGACATTCCCAGTGCCTTTGGAAAGGCTGCCGCTGCGTAGATCCAGTCCTTTCTCTTCCACCCTTAACCTGCAAAACAGCTTTCCAGGGAGATCCTACTTTGAGCTAAGATCCTCGTCCCACCAAATGAGTTTGCACTCCTCTTTACAATCTCTGAATTCGGCCGGTGGGTGAGCCGAGCACGCTTAGCATTGCCTCTTGAGCTGCGCTTCTGGGCATATATATATATATATTGTTTTTGTTTCAGGGTGTGGTTCTTGTTTTGTTGCTGTTTTGCTTTCGCTTTCCTTTTTGGATTTTTTTTTTTTTTTGAGGGGATCCCCTCTTCCTGCCCCCATCCTGCCCGTGACATCCACATGAAATGGGACCAAGTGTTCTATGTTGTCGGTGGCCTGCTGCTTTCCACCTGGTGGAGGAGACTGATGATGTAGATGTTTGACATGTTTGTTTCTCTGTGACAAGGTTGCGGTACATTGAAATGCATTAGGGAGCAAGCAAGAAAACCTCGCAGAGCTAGTGAAGTAGTTGCTTCTGTCAGGCTGGCTGTAGTAGGCATGGATCCCTAGTTCACCATTTGCCTTCCATAGAATAAAGAAGCTCCATTTGGCCACCCGTTTACCATATCCATATACACACACATGCATGTGCAAATTGGCCAGGTGCAAATTACATTTAGAATATATATTGATTCCAAAATGTAAATTAGGCAACTATATTAGGCAACTTTGAAAGTTATCAAAAAAACGTTCCAGGTTTCTATTTTGCAACCCCAGGGGTTAGCCTGATAAATATTTTAACCTAATTGGGATTTTGGCATTTTCCCTATGACAGATAACCTTTCCTTTTCTTACTGCATGGCTTAGATATACTAATGGGTTTAAAGATAGCATTTGTGATAAGAGGATACCAGATTTATCATTATTGATACAATGATTATTCATGATTAAGAAATTTATTATAAGGCACATGGACATAGAGACATGTTCCGTTCTCCTTCTTCTGTAGATATTGATATACCCTATCTACAGAACATGTTTGAGAAGGCTGCCTTAGGGAAAACTTTAGAAGAAGGGCAAGTCTTGTTAACTTAGCCTTCCTACTACAACTACCATAGGAATCTGGAGTAGAAGAAAGATGTGGCTTCTACGTCTCCTCCTTGAGCCCTTAAAGAGCTCAATGAGAATCATTTGTTGTTACAGCTGACATGCAGTCTAGTGGTGAGCATTGTATTATTTATCTGCACAGACCTGATTCTCAAATTATTTTTATGAGTGGAAGGTTTCATGGGAGGATAGTTTTGGTAGAACTGCATCTGCTGAGTGTCCAGACAACCTATCTTGATGCATTCCCCAAACTATATGTACAAATATTTTAAAAAAAAACTATTTTGGCTAAATGCTTGGAGTATGCTTTTTCTCTCTTCTATAAATGGTTGGAATTGCTAATACAGTACTTTTGGAGGGACCAGACGATCCAGTGAGATCAAGTATGATCCACTTTTTATTGGTTAAATTCTGTTGGGTTTCGTTGCATCCAAAATAGTGCTATGCACTAGGATGCAGATACATATGTGTTATTACTCATACAATTATTAAGTGTTCAGTTATTTAGAAATTCATTCAAATCCACTTTGAATCTATAAAAGGATCTTAGAGCCAAACACAATGTAAGCTTCGAAGGAAGAATTCGCATTATGTTCTTACCAGGGGAAAAAACTTCCTTTCTCTATTGCAATGGTTTCCCATAAGTAGTTCCCTGAAGGATACTACTAGCACTTTTTAAAATATGCATGTTAAATATAAACATGAATTAAATTGAATGCATAGTTTGGTCATCAATATCCCCATTTTATATATCAGTAACTAAGAGTAATTTGATCAAGACACCCATCATGTTCAGGATTAAGCCAGACTCTGACTTAGTGCTATGTCACAAGGCACTGATGGATTATTATTACAGAAACATTTATTTATTTTTATTGATCGATTTATCACATTCCACAGGTGTAGTAATAAACATGTAAATAATAAATATGCTAAGCAATAATATAGTAATAGTAATTGGAAATTATGGTTTACATTTAATGTATGAAATCAGTCCGTTATGATTTTTCCAGTTACTTATGGCTTTGCAATTCATGGCAACAACCACAAAATGCTGGAGCAGAATTTCTCCAAGATATGCCAGCTTCCCACTGGCCTTGGAGAACATTCAGGAAAACAAATCCCAGTCACTCTGATTAAGGTTTGATCAATATACTGTAGGTGATTGCCTGGGATAGAGATCTTAGCTGCCTTTTAAATGTTCCATGTGATAAACTGGAAGAATAGAGAGTGTTTCCATCAGTAAACTTTCAGTCAGGCTATTTTTAAACATGATTTTAGTGTCCTTCAGGAAGACCATTGGACTTGTGTTCTGAAATAAATTAATTGACTGGTCAGAAAAAGTAAAGAACATTTGAGGCACCTTCTTCCACTTCATCCAGTTACTCTCTGCCATATTGTTCTTGTCAATTTCACCCTAATTCTTTTTACATGGGCCCTTTTATATAGAATAACAAAGTTGAAAGGGACCTTGGAGGTCTTCCAGTCCAACCCCCTGCTTGGGCAGGAATCCCTATACCACTTCAGACAAGTGGTTGTCTGATCTTTTCTTTAAAACTTCCAGTGTTGGAGCATCCACAACTTCTGGAGGCAAGTTGTTCCACTGATTAATTGTTCTAAATGTCAGGAAATTTCTCCTTAGTTCTAAGTTGCTTCTCTTCTTGATTAGTTTCCATCCTTTGCTTCTTGTCCTGTCTTCAGGTGCTTTGGAGAATAGCTTGACTCCCTCTTCTTTGTGGCAACCCCTTAGATATTGGAACATTGCTGTCATGTCACACCTAGTCCTTCTTTACATTAAATTATATACCAGATGTCAATTGCAAGATGTTGATAGAGTTGAGGTTGCTATCACATACTTATCCCAAATTGGTAAATACTTCAAGGAGATATCAAGGCTGGCAGTGAATGGGCATTGTTGGCTGAACTTGGAAAGACTAAGCAATTTGCCATAGAACTAGGCAAAGGACTGTAATAAAAAGAGATTAAATTGTAGGGGTGCTAAAACTCTTCTCAGCAGAGCTAGAAGAAAACCTTCAATGCATTCATTGGGCCCAAACCAACAGAAGCCAGCTCTTTCCCAGATGTTCTATGCAATACAGTACTAACACCCTTTAAAAAAAAAATACAGATCTAGCACTCTTTCAAAAAACCCAGTAAACCTCTATTTAAATACAGGCCTATTGCTCTTTGAAAAGAGCAAAAACCCATGTATTCTGAAATGTCAATTGGACATTTTTTAGAAAGACACCTCTGTGAAAGATGGATGTCCAGGATCCTCTCCAGTCTAAGTTGGCCATGAAAGGCATGCCCAGCATCTCAAGAAACCTAAAATGGACAATGCGAATTGGGCACATCCCACTCTATGCCTGGGTCAACAATCATTTTCTTGAGGAATTGCTATATATCATGTCCAGAGCAAAAAAAAAATGTGTCTGGAAAAGAGGGAAAACATGATTTTAAACTGGAAATGAGATGAAAGCAGCCTAATCAGAATATGTTATTTAAAAATATATAGGAATCATACCGTAGTGCCAAATCCTATCATTTTTCAATCTTTAGCAAGGGGATGCCCAAGAAGGAAAGCAATTCTAGATATTTGGCTCTGTGCATTATGGGATTTTCCCAGAGGTCTTTAACCTTTTCAGTCAACAGGCACATTTGGAATGTTCAGAATATATTGTAGGGTCCACAACAGCTCTGGGGAGGTGGAGGGTGCTTTCAACACTAAATTACTGCCACAATGAGTGGGATCAGTCATAAAACAAGAAAGGCAGGTACGACAGGAAATCTGGTGGGCCCTAAGGGAAGACTGTGTGAACAAACTGGATCCACAGTCATACTATTGAGGTTCCCAAGAGTATATGAAGCCATCATCTCTTAATGTATGCACTGAGACTTAAGCAAAGTTGAGGTCCCTCTGTAGTTGTGATTAGCTCTGCACAATAGCCAGTGTCTTTTCTTTTCTTTTCCTTTTCGTTTTGGATTATCCTGTATCATTAACTTATCCCACTTTGGTTCCTTCCTGACATTATCATAAATGAAGGAACACCTCTGTGCTTTCAAAAGAGGAGCGAGGCAGCATTTCAGTTGCTGGGCTACACCAGGGGCCACCACCTGGCCTTTGTTATCTTTGTTATCCTGTTTCCCCATTGTGCTTTTATGGGTTCTGCATCCCATTGCCTTGGCTTTCAACATTTTCATACTTGAATGTTTTGATCTCTCGTCCGGTGTACTAAGTGTTAATGATTCTTTCTGTTTCCCTGTATGTGGAATTTATATATTTTGCAGGAGTACAATATTAATGTGGGCACAAAGTTCAGAGCGGATGGGGTTGGAGGGCCTCGTTCCCAAATTGAAAATGTGTGCTTCTTTTTGTGCTATTTATGGAAAAAAATGTACTGTATAATATATGAGTTCACAATTTTCCAAGCTGGTAAAAGGTTCACAATCATTTAAAAGGCCTTATGGGATCCTTATAAACAGGGCTGTGCTGCATTTTCCATATTCATGTCAAAATTCTACCGCCACGTTTTTAAGCAAACGTTTATGCAAACTAAATTATGCATACAATTGCTTACTTCTGCATACATTATTGTTTTCAAGTCTTAGATGCTCAGGGGGGGAAAAGTACATAAGAGGGATAGAAGAAAAAGGTGGAACTCTTTTTAATTCTGCTTTCATTGGAAAAGAAAATTAATGGGGGAGGGGGAGGAAGAGGAGAAAATAAAAGCAGAGATTTCCAATACGGGTATATTGAACTCCACACTGTATTAAGGCCATTTAACTCTGCAGCTCATTCCATCAATTCAGCATCTCATTCCATCATAGGGACATGCCAGATGCTTTGGGGAGGCCTTACCTTCAGCCATTTGTCGTTCTCATTTTCTAGCAATTGATATTTTGGGGTACACGGCCATTGAATGTGGAAACTTCATTTTACATGGCTGAGACTTTCCACTGATGCACGCCATCTTCATTGAACTAAGGAAGCACAATGTGAAGAACAATTGTCTCGGTTTGCTCTGACTCTGATGCCACTTAGGTCCAAAGGCCAACTGGGAATTCTGGATGTCCAGGTTCACATGCATCATCCATACGTCTTCAGCCTTTAGAGTAAAAACCTGGCAGTTTTCTTGTACAACAAGTCCCAGGGTTAAAAATGACCCATTTTATGGATTACCCATAGTTAAGAATGGAGCCTATTGTAGCAAAATTAGAGTTAAATACCCAGTGATTCAAGTTAAATACACAGTGGTTAAAGTTCATTACACAATATTATTTACACAGTATTAAAAAAATAATGCTGTTCTGGCTTTGTCCTTTGACATAAGGACAGGCCTTGGGAATGGAACCTGTTCTTAAATTGGGGCTACCTGTATACCTGATAAATGCAAGCACCCACTGTTGCTTGCGTCTGGTTGCAATTTCTTGGTGTCAGTGTGTGAAATGTAGTATCTCTTTATAGGTTTTGAGGCTCAGTCAGGACCTTTCTCCCAATTAGGCAAGTATATTTGTTCCACTTCAGTGATGTGGCCTTTATTCTGGTCTCTTGTTTCTCCAACTTTCTTGTTTGTGCAAAGATCTACATCCAGTCTAAGACGATGTCTGTTCTGCTATAGTGCGTGACCATTCTGAGACAAGGGTGATACTGCAGAATATTCCATGATGGAGGGGATTTCAAAATGAGAGAGACTTGGAAGATCACAAGGGTTAGTTTGTTGAAGAGAGAACAGGCAACAGGCTCCAATTGATACGCAACTTAATTAATACTCTCCCTCATTCATTTCAGTGGTCAAAACATCATGCATGCTTCCTCCATACATTTTACATACATTCCTACACTCTCCTATAACACACACTAATAGGTTCTTTTGGTGTAAGGGCCTCCCAGGAAGACAGGATTTAGACCCCTACAGATTTGAAGCTTTTCTACTGATTAGGTCATCTAACTGGGATATTCAAAATAGTAGCCCAGAGTGGAAAGCACCAATCCAAGCATACGGGTAGAGGGAAATGTATGACACAAGGGCTGTGGAATTCTACAGTGAAAATCCTACACAATTAGGAAGGAAAATAGGCTTCCAAAGCAAGCATAGGCAAGAGTATTCCAAGTCTATGAGATGCATTCTGCGAAATGCATCTATTGCATATTTAGTTATGTAGACTGGAAGTTCATGTAGGGCTGGGGAAAATTTGTGATCAGCTGTAACAAGCCAAGAAAAAAAAAATCAAATCTCAAGCCTCAAGAAGTCAGTGGCTTGCCACCAACATTCACAACTCAAGGTTCCTTTTCAACACCTGACTCCATTTTTAGCCAATGAACATGGCTACAAATGGTGGACTTTTACCCACTATTGACTCAGAAGCTGTCCAGAAGGAGTGACTGGGTTGTTAAACCAAATTCTATGAACTTGGATTCAGCTATTGCAATAAAGAAATGGAGGCCTGAATATTCTTTTTATTAAATCATATGGAAACTGAGGAATGTTCAATTTTCATTTGGTTCTGAAAGAGTTTTTGGAAAGGCAGGTGATCCAAACAGAAAAAAAATCCATCCTGGTTTAAGTTGATTTGCTCATACCTTTCCCTTCCCATCTGTACAGCTATGTGGTCTTCATTGTTCCTTTTGTATAATTACATAGGTTCTTTTTGTTATCACCCAACTGATGGAACAGCTCTGGAAGCAGAGCTAAGTAAGAGAGAAATGATGCAGTTAACCTCCATGTGTGAATATTGTAAAGATCATAATTGGAAGTTTTGGTTTGTGTGTAATTGCCAATTTTACTTATTGCTTATTCTCCTTCATGCATTCCACTTGGAATGACAACAGTTGATATTAAAAAAATGGTAGCAGGTATGAACTCTCTTGGGTGCATGGGGAAGATGTGTGTGTGTAGGCAAACTGCATTGATTGGCATTGACTGGATATGTGTGTTTATTTTACATGTTTGTGGCATGACACCAAGAATTATGTTCCTCTTGTGTTGTGGTATCTTTTCAACTATACAGGTGGGATGTGCTAGGTAGCTACATAAAAGTTTTATAGAGTCAGGAAGGCAATTAAAGGAGGAATGTGGCTAGGTGTGTTAAAACCTCTCTTAAGAGCTACCATTTCTCCTTTGTATTTCACTCTGCAAACTGCCTTTCTCTGCCCTCTCATTTTGGGATATATATCTCCATTCCAGCTCTGAAACTAAATAAGAGCCGTGGTGGCACAGTGGTTAATGCAGTACTACAGGCTACTTCTGCAGTTTGAGTCTCACCAGGCTCAAGGTCGACTCAGCCTTCCATCCTTCCGAGGTTGGTAAAATGAGGACCCAGATTGTTGGGGGCAATA
>JANHJO010004646.1:29804-42628 GCA_032468235.1 Pseudoxyrhopus heterurus | reverse complement strand
ATGTACTCTTCTGCGAAAGCACTGAATGATGATAAATGTTTTATATATATATATATAAAATAAAAAGATTAAAAAAAAAAAACTTCATCCTAATAGAGACATCCATATTGTGGGTTGTGTAAACTAGCTCCTCATAAATCTCGCCAACAGGATGTTTAGCAAATAGAACTTTATCCTCAATTTTTTTTTCCAGATATGAAGATGTGGCCTGAAAGGACTACTGGTAAATAAATCTCTGGATTTCTTCTACTGTCCTACCTGACATGAAAGCTGAGACCTTTTGCCTCTATAATATTTGCTCTGTGAATAAGCTATGACCTCTTCCTAATCTCAGAACAGATCTCTTAATAACGTAATGGTTTATTACTGCTATTATTAATAAGCTTCATTGTTTCCATTTGTAATATGTTGTTAGTGCTTTAGTTTGACCTTTGGTCTATTTTATATCACTTTCTTGTTTTGCTCTAAGTTGTTCCGAAGAACATGGAGGTAAAAAAGCAACAAATACATACAAATTGAAATCAAAGAGAAGTTTATCATCTGAGCCTGGGATTTGCTAGAGTAGCTGAATTACATTCCTTACAATGTTTATTACTGAAACATGTCTGAGGCATGTTTGAACATAAAATCACTAATCCATAGAAACACTACAAAAGTATGAAACTTGAAAAGTAATCCATTATTTTTCCTTTGGCTGTCAGACAGACAAAATACATAGCCATGTATCTTGTACATACTTAAAACATATTCATACACACAGATAAAAGCACAAATAAACAAGGAAAATAGAATCTGAAGTCAAGAGTCCTTTAAAAACAACTGAAAATATTACGTCCAAAAATTGCCTTGTATACAGTTCTCAGCCATCATATCTAAAATACTTTGAAATGGGAGTCTAAATATATGGTTTTGCCTTTATTAATTTTATTTTCATTCTTTATATTCTGTTTTCCTTTACTGTAATTTCACTCTCTGCATTATTTAATTGATTTCTCACATTTTGGCCTATCTCTATCTTGCTATAGGATGCTACATCCAGTAATTAGTAACTTAAATAAATAAATTTAATTTGCTTATTTATTTAATTAATGTAATAATTATATTAAAAAGAAGTTGATAATCACAGCAATCATATTGACAATATGAGCCTTATTTCAGACTGTTTTTCATATGAATAGTACAGGTGGAAGACTGGCCCTGAAGGTCCCCCAAATTCAGTATCACAAATGCCTTTTTAAACAAAACATGAACCACAGCAGGACTACAGACGATTGAAGGGTGGGGAGAGAAGGAAAGAATGAGGAGAAAGGGAGAAATAGGAGTTCAGTGAACAGGATAAAGAGAACAAATTTTGGCTGGGAGGGAATGTTAGGCTAGGTAAGACTAGGTAAGACTTCTGAGAGGACATCCTGCTCACAGCCCCTTCAACACTGACTTGTTTTATATGTCCTGCATAGCTCTTTATGATAGCACAGGTCACAAAACAGTTCTTTTATGATCATTTCTCTCACTCATTTGCTTACTTACCATATTTCATTTCACAAAAGGAATAGTAGTTTTTTTCTTACCCTGATGAAAAGGATCTTCTCTCCAACTCTGTACCTTCCCTGAGAAAGGCGCTCCACACAAAATTTACTAGGGCATTTACAAGGAGGGTCTTCAGAAATATGTTTGACCTGGAAAAAAAAGTTACCATTTCAATGTATCTTCTGCATTATTCTTCTATTATCTCAGATTATATCCAGACTCCTCTGTTAGAGATGGACTAATTTCCTGACTTTTCTGAATCCATTTGAATTTAGTCTTCACACTCTTACATTTCCCAACATAGGGATTTCAATAAGCATACCAACTGAGTTACAGGACCTCTTCTTGGGATATAGATAGTTAATACAACATTACTCTGCCTTGTTCCTATTACAAGGAAGATTAAGAATGAAGTCTCTCTCTCTCTTATTTTAGTCTGATGTATTCCTCCCTCCAGTGGCCTTCTGGAAAAAGCTAAGAGAGCTATTAAATGGGAAGTGAATTAGAACTGTCTCATCTACCATTTTATAATCTGATTACATCATGTCCCATTACTTCCTTAACATCTTGACTTTCTCCATTATTTTCATAAGAGGCCAAGTAGTATTCAAAAATGAAGAATACTAACTTGTTAGTATTCAATAGTATTTAATAGCTTCCCTGCAGATTTCTCAAACCCTGAACTTTAACTGCTGTAACTTTGTTGCAAATAATATATGAAAAATTATTTACATTTCTGCCTCTCAATCCAAAAAAATGATATGCCATTACACGCTGTATTATTAATACTTAAAATAAACAGTATCCTTGAGGTCTGGTCATTTGTTCAGGAATGCAAATTTAAAAAAACATGCAATTAGTTATTTTAATTCAAGTTTTTTTCAGTAGGAAGTGTTCACAGAAGTTATTAAATATTGCTTCTGGAATTATTTTGAAGTGTGCTAAACCACACTAGCTACGTACATAGAGAGAAAGATCTTCTTGCTCATTGTTTTGAGAAAGTCCTAAATGTGTACCTGGGGTTCTACTCTGTGGATGTCTCTGCTTTTAGGTACGTAGTTTAAATGGTTAAAACTGAGTTGCCACTAATTGAAATTCAAAATGTAACATGTTCAGCCTCAAGGGTTGGAATATATTTATGTACACATGGGGAAACATGCATGTTTACAATGACAACTTTACACACACTGAGACACATACATTGATATATACTCATAAGTAATTCAACACTCTCCTGAACATTGTATATTTTCAGATGGCTCAACTGGCTAGCAGACATGAGGCTGCTGGGCTTTCTGCCATTAATTTCAGGAAGAAATCATTCAACTAATGATTTCATTCAGCTGTTTCTTTTGTAATCATGTTGATCATCTGGTGATGGGAAGCATAGTAAAGTCTTCTAGAGTGCCTTTATATCCAAGATCTGCATGTGAACTGCTTAGAGAGAGGGCTGTAAAGCGGTATATAAATTTAAATGCTATTGCTAAATACAGAATGAATACATAATTTTTCACATACTTAATTTTATATCTAAGCTTCAGATAAGGAAGCATTGATGCTGAGTTTTTGGGAACATAATCCAAAAATAGCTAATGCCACTAAATATCTATAAAAACTGTATCAGAATGAAAACTGCCAATGGTAGCTTTCAATACTGTTTAAGTATTTTGTGTTGCATATTCTTCCCTTTGATGACCTACCTATATAATTGCATTAAATTCACAATAAGTTGGGGTATACTATTTTAGAAACTACAAGGAGGTGAAATACTGTTGAGCTGTGCTAATATTTAGTATAACTAGAATTTCCAATGAACTGAAAGAACAGAAACTTTATATCAAACAAAAAGTTTTAATTGACTAAATTCTAATCTGACATTCAAGTAAAACTGCTGATCGGCACATGGATAAAATAACATAGTGTTCCATGATGAAAATTGACCCAATGTGTTCATGTCAAATAAAACAATGAAGAAGTATTTCCTAAACATTTCATTCACTTCAGGTTAATACTCTAGAGACCTTTGCAGATCTAGTTCATAACCCAACAGTGTGTAAAGGAAGATGGAGAACAAGATAAATATGTTGCTAAAAAAATCTATTAAGGAAAGATAGTGTTTTAAATTTTCTTGCATTCTTTTTTTTAAACAAAATGTATTTGTCAAATAAAAAGAATAAAAACAGCTTTACTGGATCAGACTAAAGGTGAGCTAATCCAGTGATCTGTTCTCAATTGCAGCCAATCATACAATCAACCACATAAGCAGGTCACCAAAACAAATGTTCTATCGCATATTTTATTTGTTCCATTTTAACAAGCCAGAAAATGTGCCTAGTATAAACAATGACTTCACTTTAACTAAACTTGCCCTAAACTTAACTCAACTGGAGTCTTGCTGCTATCACAAGGAGGGGATTTATCATCTTGGATTCTTCATAATTGCTTGAATCTTGTACATTTCAACAGGTTTCTTTATTTTATTTTAGCCAAGCAAGGAAGCAGTTATATAATTTTATAACATGATGAATACATTCATCATCTGTATACCTCCATATAGGGGGCTCCAAAATGTGAGTGTATATGGTAGCAAAGGTGCCATTTTGCAGGATTTTCTAGAAGTTAGGCACATAAATCTGATGCCCTTTCATAACATCAAAGCTAATCTTGTTTCAGTTTATTTTCAAAATCTCATCTGTGCCTATAGAAAAAAGAATCTAATATGAAGTCCACACACATTTTCAAACAAGTTCATCTGCAAAAGAAAACTCTTGATATTAGGCATCATTTTTCTAGGAGTATTTGCTTTGAGAATAAAGAAAAGTCTTCTTTTCTTTAAATGGCCTTTTTTCCATGATTCACTGCCTAACAAACATGGCAATGTTTCTCCTGTATTCTGTCGCTGATTTACAAGTGGCATTCCTGGTACATTAACAACACTGTACTGCAGAGCTAAGTAATTTGCTAATCATACTGTACCTAACCTCACACTCCAAAACTAAAATCCACATAAGCAGCAGATCTGCATAAGAAATCATTCTCTTTGTGGATAAAGTATTCAATGAATCCTTTCCCACTCTTCTTCCTTCTATCTACTTGATTTAATACTATGTTCTATTTTGATGCTGTTTGGTGGACAAAGACAAATCTTGTCCTCTACCTGGGCTGAATTATGTACTGAGGTTAAGATTGCCCAAATCATGCAGATGCATTTTAATTCAGCATATACAGTATATGGTCATTTTGTCTTCCAACAGCATTAAGATAACATAAAGGAATTTCCTATAATAATAGCAACCATGGTGAAGGTGGCTGGATCTGGGAATCATGTTCAAAGTCAGGGTTCGGTTTGGTTAAAAGTATACACATAAAGATAGTTCTTGACTTACAACCACAATTGAGCCCAAAATTTATGTTGCTAAGCAAGATAATTCAATGAGTTTTGCCCATTTTACAACCTTTCTTACCACAGTTAAGTGAATCATTGCAGTTGTTAAAATTAGTGACAAAGTTGTTAAGTGAATCTGGCTTCCCCATTGACTTTGTTTGACAGAGTGTCACAAATGATGATCATATGACCCCACGACCCTGTAGCCGTCATATATGCATGCCAATTGCCAGAAGTCCAAATTTTGATCAGGTGACCATGGGGATGCTGCAATGATTGTAACTGTGAAAAATGGTAATCAGTCACTTCTTTCAGTGCTGTTGTAATTTCAAATGGTCACTAAACAAATGATTGTAAATTGAGGACGACCTGTATTCTACTTACTGTATATGGAATAGGGAGAATTCTGCATACCAGAGACATGTCTAGGTAGCTTTATTTTTGCTTTCTTCAGTTGCTATTCTATGAGTGATAGAGATCATAAGAATAATCTCTTATATTAACTCTACCTTTCTACCTGTTACTCTTCGATAGGATGCATTTCATTTTTATCTCCTGGAGGCATCAGGACATGCTATCAGGAACAATGGGACTTACAGTGCAAATTCTTAACAGGCAGTAAGTTGGGAAAGGCTACCTTATATTCTATTTTTCTCCTCCTTTTTCCCTCTCCTGTAAGAATAATGGCTTTTCATTGCTACACACTAACTTTGGCTCTATTTTTCTCTTGACAGCCATAGTGAGAGAGTTTGAAAAGTTAAAGGCACAGGAAGGGGGAAAAGTGCTGACCCTAAGAAAGTTTGCATTTCAACAAATTATACACCAAATTCCATCTGTTCATTTTAGCTCTTACGTGGCACAGGGGCTTTTAAGGAGTGCTTTGTAATTCCCAGGCGGGTAGCTACACTTCTACCCTGCGATATAGGAGTTGCTATAGAAACAGGTTCTTTTAGAAGTGTCATTCTTATTTTCCCCATTTAACTCTTCGTTCTCTAGAACATGGTTAATTGTGTTCTGCTTGTATAAGGGAAGACTGACCTGTGAACTGAACATCAAGTATTATTCTATTAGGATAAATACCCAAATTAACTGCATAAAGAAAGTCCTAGATTTGTTTTAGATGAAAAGAAAAAGAGGAAACCTTAAGATCCCAAATCCACTGCCAGGTAGATTCAAAATATGGATCTTACTCTTACTCATTTTACTCTTACTCATTCTATTCAAAACTCTGCATGACCTCAGAGTCTCTTCATCTCTCCACTTAAATTGCCTGTACTTGTCCAATTCCACCTTCCATTTTTCAAAGCTCTTCAGCATCCCCAAAAAGTATTCCTTGTTATTTCAATCTTCTAAGTTGATCCCTGAACACCTACAGTATTAGACATCATATCCTTTAAAATCCTATTCAATACCTACTTAAAAGAACACTGAAGCACATTTCTTGAGATGCTAACTAGTTATATTGGGCTCATATTAGAAGCCATCATGTCTCCAGCCAATATAAGCAATGAAGTCCATCACATTTGAATGCCACTAGCTGGGAGAACTACTTTATAGTTCTTGTTAACAAAGTTACTCCATTTCTTTTTTTCTGCTGCCTCTCTTTTTTAAGTCTTCCACAGAATTCATTCTCTGTAAAATACCATGCAAACTGACATAAGCAGGAGAATATTGGGCTAGATAGTCCAGTGGTATAAAGGCCTCATTCAATGTCAATAAGATAATAATATTAAATAATGAACAAAATCTTAAAAAGTATGTTTAACTTTAGGGGATGGTGTTTAACTCTAGGGGATGGTGCTAGCCGAGAGACCCAGTGTTGTCTGAAGACAGTTCCATGGTGATATGGCCAAGATGACTATATGATGAGGCACACCAAACACTGTTACCTTCCCACCCAAATGGTACCTATTTATCTACTCAAATTTGCATGCTTCCAAACTGCGGTACACCAACCACCTTGCTCTCTTTTGAGTTTTAAAACACATGAATAGGATTTGGGATAAATATAGTGACTAGAATCCTATTACTATGTCTCTCATCTCCAATATCTATATTTCAGCATATTTGAAAAGTGACTCTGTATATATATCTTGAATGACCAAGTCCCTGAATCTTACTCTTATGATCCTTGGCAGAACAGAGCCTTTAACATCCTATGAGAAAATATGTCTGTATTCTTCCTCTTATTCCTTATTCCCTTTCTTTTATAATTTTATTGCATTGCATTGTATTTTGTATTTTGTTTGCCTTCACTGTACATCGCTAAGGTAGTTTGAAGATGGGCAATGCTTCCATTCCATTCCATTCCATTCCATTCTGTTCTATCAGTATGGAGTTAGGAACAAATGGTTCAGTATTATAAAAACTTCACTGTGCCTTACTGTTTTCAACATGTTTTTAATCAATCTCTCATTTGAACTAAATTTCCACTAAATTATTACATGTGTTTATTTAGTTTACTACTGTGAATCACTGTGTGTGTGTGTGTATGTGCTATTCAAATTTGAAAAAAAATACTTATGAATCAGAATCATGTAAGCCTCATATGTGTAGAGCTGCAGCTTTCAGAATTCCCAAATAGTACTGTCAAATGTTTTAGATTGGAGGAGGCTGAAATTGAATAAATAAGGTTCTAAGAAGTATAATGAAACAAACTTACTGCATCATCCAGGAGTTTTCCTGTGCTCTTTTTTCCAGGGGACTTTGTCGGAGAAGGGGAAGGAGAAGGAAGAGGAGTCGAAAGTGTCTCTTCTTGTTCAATCTCTTTCTCCAGTTTTATCAATCCAGAAGGCTCTACACCAAACCTTTTAAAAGGATAAATTGAATTCTGGACTTATAAATCAGTTACATCATGTTGACATCAGTTGCTGAAAATTGTGAAAAACCAAACTTCTAAAAATCACTTTAGAAATTCTTGCTTAAAATAAATCCCGAGGCCTGTATTAGTTCTGAGGGGCAGGCCTGAGGAAAAGCAACTATTGTATTGGTATTAACATAATCTTACATGATACATCAACATTACCATTTAATTTTGGACTTCAGGCACAGCGTTATATTTTATTTATACAGCCCTGAATTTACTGACATAGAGCTTCTGAATTGTCCTTCTTCATAGAAGGCTCTTCCAGACAAGAGCCCTTCCCCTATGACCCCACAATGCCATCACTGGTTGCATGTGATCATGATATAAAGTCAAGTGAATACCAGTTTGAATAGCTGGTCAATAGAGAAAAGCTGCTTTGTACCAACCAATGTCACTACTGATTGTTCCAATTTCAAAATGATTTGAAATGGTCAGAACAATCTGAACTATTCAAGTAAATTGAAATAATAAATGTGTGTGGTTTTAATGGCTGATCATCTGGATGTCAAAAGGCATAACTTACATACATTGCAGCATTTATTGTATAACTTGTCTTGTTTCATTATACAAAGTTATTGGGCATGCTCCCATTCTTTCTGGGATTAAGAGCAATTCAAAGCCTTAAGAAGATTTTCCCCTTTCAGATTTTCCAGAAATATTGAGGCTCAGAATTACTAGCCATTATGCATGTGCAGGAAAGAAGGCAGTGATATATTGGAAAAGACAGGGCTACGTTATGAGACAGTGGGGAAAAAATTTCTAATTTGTAGAGAATTCAGATATATCTAATACAAAAATTTCACTGCTGTTTGTTATGCAGTGCAGATCCAAGTCAAATTTACCTCACTGGCTTTTCTTTATTTAATTCCAGACCCCAGATTTTTAATAATGCATCTAGTACTAGACACGCAGATGCTGAAAGGCCATAAATATATAAACTCCTTTATAGAGTTATCTTTAGTGGAAAGGTGAAATGGAGAAGAGTGGGTCTCCCAAAGAGAGACACGACTTAACTTTCAATAATAACGAAGATCAGAATAGTTAAAGATATAAATTTCTCAATGGTAATATAAGGCTGGGGGAAAGTATTCACAATGGGAGAATGTGGACAAACTCCCTTTAAATTAGAGATTTGGAGGCAATATTCTTAAGAACCCATCAATCAGTCCTCAAAGAAATTAAGACTTACTGCCTGATTGAAGCAAGTAGGAGCTCACATATTTTGGTCACATAATGAAAATGGATGATGGATTACAAACAACTATTGTGTTTGCCAAAATGGGAGAATATAGAATAAAATTGATAGGTAGGATGAGGGATATTTCTCTGGAAGAGCTCTAGATTGTCATCAGATAAAAGTCAAGATACAAGGTGTCCATACATCACCAGGAATCAGGTCAAACTCATTAGCAATTAACTATAAATTCTGGATCTTGCAAGCCTAATGGACCTAGAAGGAAAATATGTAGCAGGAAGGAATTTCTCACTTCATATCCTTCTTCTGAGATCTAATATTCTTTTTTGCATGACACTCTGGGATTTAAGAGACATCTCTGAATTCTTTTTCCTCCCTTTTGAGTTCCCTGTAAGTGCAAAATTATGGAACTTTCCCATTCCATAAGATACCTCCATTCTGTTTGGAATTCCATTCTCTATATGAAAAACCTTAATTGCATAAAATACCTTTAGTGAAAAGGGTAGGGTACACAAATTTATTTCCTCATGGAGACAATGGCCACAAATTTTTGCCCTCACCTGATTTTCTCAGTCAGGCATGGCAGCTTTAATAAAACTGTTTTTAAATGTAAAAATAGATTATGTTAATGCAACAGGTTTATGTAGACATCTTACCATTTTACTGAACCTTATACATTTAGACTGAGATTAGCTCTGGGTGGGTAGACCGTCATTCATGATTTATCTTGGCAGGCATACGTTTTGCCTTCCTCACAGCATTATCTTTTGGTCTGTTTGTACTTCTATTGTTGGTTAATATTATCTGCTGTTGTTTCTGTCACATATTTTCACTTAAGTACTAAAGACAATGGCGGTGCCCCCCTTTCCCACTCAGCATATACATGGCACTATTTCAGCCCACAATGGGAGTTGGTATGCCTGTAAAAGTCTTACATCAAAGGTTGGGCATTTGTTGAGATAATGGTGTGAACACTTATTACTTCCCTATCCAGTTTGGAACAGCATTACCATCCACGGCCCAACATTTGAAAGTTTACTATGTGTTCTTTCAAACCTTGGAAACATTAAAAAATCAAGTTGGTTTTATTTACAACTTATTTTGCATCTCCGTCACTTTCCACTCCTATTTCCTAGCTTTTTGCTGTTAGCACTGTAACAAAATTTCTTTTTCATCTCTTGTCATTAATGGGTTAACTACCTCGACACAAAAGAAGTCAAAAGTTGCCTCAACTTTGTTTTACTTCTGCTGGAGTAGACTGAAAAAAAAAAACCCACAGTTTATATGAGGAAGAAGAAGATAATGATGATGATGCAAAGAGAGATTGCCATATTACTGTTTACAATAAGGACCCAAAGCAAAAAGATCCCAGTTATTGAAGCATTTGACTTGAACACGTCAAATGCTCTATGGAGGAATCAGTCCTCTATTACAGTTTTGTTTTCAGGATAATTTTTTTTCTCAGCTTTTTGAAATGACATACTAGCTCTATCACTTTTTTTAAAAAAAAAAGCCTTGACTGTTTTGTTTGAACAACTGCCCCCAATATGCTCTACGTGTACTAATAGTTGGACCTTTGCCTTGACCCAGACTAGTATAAATGTTAGTTTGACAGTGCACTGAACCACTAATTCTCTCCATTTCTTCTGCTGCCAAGGTGACATTCTTGCTCATTCTTTAAGTAAGTTTGCCTACCTGGCTGCAATTCTTCCAAGCTCAAGCAAACAAAGGCACACTTCTCTGGGCTGCTTGTGGAGGACTGTAAAAGCAAATTGGAGACAAAATGTATTTATGGGGAAGGCATTTGAAGCATTTGATGATACATGCTTGTAATATGTTGAATCCTAAACTACAGGATTGAATGGCTAACATAGATAAATGACAGTAAGGCTACAACAGTTTATTGAAAAATTAAGATAGTATGTGCTGTCTTAGAAGAAGACAACTTTTGTCAGATGACATCCGATGTGAAACATGCAGGCTTCATTAAAGACGAGAAATTAATAGTTTTAAAAATAAACCCAACCTCAGTAAATTGATGTAAATGATTAATTCATTAATTTAATCACTTATGAGTAAGTCATTTTTTCCTTCCAGAGTGGCAGCCCAATAAGATTTTTAGATATTTCAAATAAACAAAGGATTGTAGAATAAAATTCAAAGGTGCTAGTGGACTTAGTGATTTCTACAATGGGATCAACAAATTATACAGTATGTGTGCAGTTTTTGTTTTTAAAAAAATTATACATCACAAACATATAACTAGTCACTCTTTGAAACATACTGTACATTAAACAGATTACAACTAATAACATCTTTACTTAAATGAAGGAGGGGATTTGGAGAATAAAGTGTGTTTGAAATAATTTAGTCTGGCACAGGACCATTTTAAAGTTATATTTTTGGGTTCCCAAAGTATAAAGATAATTGGTTTTGCAAACTTAAAAGTTTTGTTCAGGCAGCTAAAGTTTTATGGAATAACATGTGAAAAAAAAATTCACCAATTTGCATCTCACAGACATTCCATGTCATAGCTTTGAACTCTGCATGATTTGATGTGTTGGCACCAATCACCCTACTAAGGTCAAAATGGGAAAAGTCCTTGGAAACTGACTCACATGGGGCACATAAATCAATGTACATATTAAAATACTCTTAACATAAATTGATCCTGAAATATCCCGTGGGATATTTTTTAAAAAAAACTGTTCAGATTTTTAAAGCAATATAACATTTCAAGAAATGACAGAGGTGATAATTGGACAATATAAAGAAGTGGAAGTTGGATCCTACAAAAGTGTTCATTCGTGGATGCAAATTAATTTGTTTCTGTGCATCTGGGTCACAGCAATCTGGCTATAACTCATTTCATGATGAACAATGTCAAACAGTGAAATGGTTATTGAAGCAAATAGGACAATATAGACAACATTCAACCATTAAAAAATTT
The DNA here is from genome assembly GCA_032468235.1 of Pseudoxyrhopus heterurus. Classification (NCBI taxonomy): domain Eukaryota; kingdom Metazoa; phylum Chordata; class Lepidosauria; order Squamata; genus Pseudoxyrhopus; species Pseudoxyrhopus heterurus. The sequence continues at coordinate 30,705 of JANHJO010004646.1, read as the reverse complement.
CATGCTATGTTAAGAATGTAATGCCGTATTGTATATGAAAGCAAGACTACCATTCCTGATTATCTAGAGAAGATCTTGAACAAAACAAGTGGTGAGAAGAATTATTATTATAGAAATGTATACTTACTGTTTTGCATTTTGTGGAACTAGAATTATTGTTTCTATCTATGAAATGCCATAATCTTTAAAAGTTAAATTACATTATTCTTATCTTCCTTATTATTAGGCATATTAAATTGAAAAGTACCTTCTTATGACTTTGACAAAACTTCAGGGACAATTGTAGTTACAAACAAATAAAAATGTGATACATATGCAAGTTATACAGCCATATTCATGGAAATAATTACTTTCAGATGTACTTGCTCTTGTTACACACTCAGATATATATTGGGGGGAAAAAAGTCTGTACAGTTTGCAGCTTAATTTCCAAAAGGATTTTAGCTTGGTATATACAAAAATTAAGAATGTGCTATAAAAATATAGTGTTTATACACTATGCAGAAAGTAGGACAATTAAGGGTAATAAATAACCCAAAAACCCAGTAAGGTTAATTAGGTCATGTCAATTAGTGAAGGTAAAAGCAAATTAATTGTTAAGTTAGGAGACAGAAGATTGTTTATAAACATCATTTAAACCATACAAACAGCAATGAGGAGCTTGCCTTCAGGTTGAAGGAGATACTCCTTTTTTGCCCAAAACCTAGTATGAAGAACTGAGTATCTTTCAATCCTTAATGATTATTTCCTATGAATAAATGTTATTAGCTTTTCTAAATATTGTTTACTTAGTTTCAGGCATTGAATCCTTTCTTGTATCCAGTCTTCAGCACTGATAAAAATCATCTTTATCAATGTTCTACTGACATTATGCTGAAAAAAAAAAACCCACATTGCAAAC
>JANHJO010004646.1:18296-29075 GCA_032468235.1 Pseudoxyrhopus heterurus | reverse complement strand
TCTATATCAGTTGAGGGTGACTGACTTTAAATAACTTTAAAGATTCATTGTTTATGCAATAACACAAATAAAAATTTACAGTAAATAAATCACAGCAAGAAACACAAAACTGTGAACAGTTCAAGCAAACTTTGTGAAAGACACAGACAGAATTAAAAAAGAAGACTTATTCTGATGCAACTTGGAGGGAGGAGAATTAGTTAACTCATTTGCTGCTTTGGAAAGCCAATCACTGAAAACCCCTCAGACTGTCTTTGCCATGTATCAAAACTGAGACTCCTAAATTGCACTTTGAAAAAAATTACATTAAAAATGTAATTCCAAAGCAAAGGTCCTGGATTAATCAATCAATTTGATCACCACAGTAAGAAATGGAATACACTTCTACTCATAAGTGAATTTCACCATGGACAGAACTTCCAAATGATATAATTTGAATTTTTAGACAGCGACACTATGACAGAAACAACTGACAATTGAACAAATGTCATTGCATCCTAATGATAAATACACACTACACTCTTACAAATTTTTAAGACACCAAATGAGAGGTGCATACACTATTGGCAAGCATGGCTTTACTATTTCTTACTCTTACTTTTATTGTACGGTGCATTTTAACCATAAATCTGGGATTAGGTGCCATGCAAGGTGGAGTAACAAAGTAAGTAAATCTAGGCCCATTGGATTCAGTGTCACTCCCACAACATAACTGCTGTTATCAATGGACCATCACATATGATTGGAAGACAGGTTGGAAAGAAGTCACAGTTGCAGAAAACTGATAACTTATGGTGTTGATTTTATTCCAATGCTGCAAGGCTGAAACTGATACATCATTTTTTTATTTAAAACAGTCTGTAAATGAGGGCCAAGTCCACTTATATGGTAAAAGTCCTGTGTGTTGCATCAAAATGAGTCAGAATCAATCACATGTATGTATGCCATAGGTATACATAAGTGTCACAAGAACTAGTGATGGAGGGAAAAAAATACTGTGAAGCACTCCAAAAATAAATCACATATATTAGCATGCTTAGCATAGCTAAAAAGCAAACCCTTTTCTTGCTCAGTAGATTCCTTGAAGAAAAAGATGAAGGTTCATTGCCTCCATATCCTATAACCATTAAACAACACAGGACAGTCACACTTATTTGAAAATAGAGCATTGCATGTATACAAAACAAGTGCACACAGAACCATTGATTGTCAGTTAAAAAATACTGTTGTACTTTAAAAGGAGCTCTTGGCAGTAGATAGCAACCACCCACACAATACTTAAATTCCTCCTAGTTTGCAAAAAGAAAAGAAAAAAGTTTGAACCATAAAGAGTGATGTATAAGAAATCAAGCTCCTTTTCTTTGCTTTTGCTTTGTTTTCTTGCACAACCATAACCAAGTTTTGCAATATTACAAGTGGGAGTTCTGTAGGCTGATCTTCGGCCCCCTGTTCCCTATGTCAACAGGATTAATGATGAAGAGGCATTTAAAACCAGACAACAAATGCTACAAGGTAAAACTCTTCTAAGTTTTAGATCTGCAATAAAATATATTCAATTCTGTTGTGTAACAAGTGCCACCGGCAATTGAAAAAAGTTAATGGTGTTTTGCAGACTGTTCCTCTTTGGTTTCCTTCTCAATTCCCTCTTAATCCCATTGATTACAACACTTTACTTGTCTAATGCATCATTCCTTTGCCTTTAAGGAAATGCCAATGACTTTGTTGTTTGTCATGACCTTCAGATATTCAGTACAAGAAGTCTCATAATTTGTCACCAATTATGAGAGCTGGACCAAATGGGACGACTACATATCTAAACAGACTGAATGTTCTATCATCACTTTTAATGTGTACATTTCATCTATCAAGGCATTTCAATCAGATCATAAGCTTCTGAAGAATACATAAGCAGCAGACATATCTATTGTAAGAATAAATGCTAGAGTAAATCTCAACCTGTATAACATCCAAAATATACCCGACATTGGTGATTTGGAAATTATATATGTTTAGTGGATGCATTTTGATTTTCATTTATTTCACTGCATTTACTGCACAGCGCGTACAGTAGACAGCTACAGCTACATTGATACAGTCTTCAGATTATTTTGAATAGGAACATATGGAATATATTCTACTGGGCAAATGTCAATGTAACGCTCCCTGAGAAAAAGATAGGCATCTCCCTGGAGCTAGTCTATGAAATAGAAAAAAAAAATGAAGCAATTGCTCCATACCCATTTGATTTTCTAAAGAAAGTGCAACTTATGTGTGAAATAAACCTACAATCTTTCTCAGGTCTGTCATAGTGAAAGCTCAATGGCATGTTTTAACAAAGCATTACACAGAGACAGACACACACATATGGTGGGGGAGGGAGGTGGTTTGTGTGTATGTGTATGAGTGTATGCACATGAGGTTGGAGTCTAAAATTTGTGATTAGTTCCTTACTTCCAGGGGGATTTAGCACCTATTTTTCTGAATCTGTTTATATGTTCATTCTTCCCAAGATATCTCTGGAACTCACTTCAACCTTGCCTCAAGGTGCAATTCAAATTAAAATCAAATCAAATCAAACCAAACCCTATATTTGCACATTCTGGAAAGAGGGAAGGAAAGGGAATGCTCCTAGTTCCTCTTGTTCTGACCTAGGCTTCCCAAAAGCACAAAGCCAATTCCTCATTCCAAGAAAACCCTTTTTATTTTAGTTAAAGTGAATTCCTCTCCAGAAAAGTCCCAGCCAACAGTTTTTCAAAAGAGTTCTCAATTACAGACCTTTATCAGGCTTGGAGAGCTGCCAGGCTGATATCTTCCAAATGCCGCAAGACTTGGCAAGTAGTCAGGAATAGATTCTCACCCTAATGAATGGAACTAATTGTCTCCTGCAAGCATCACTCTCCTTTTGCTCCTCTTTATTCTTTAGGGGAGGGGCTATTTACTATCCACCTGTGGCTTTACTCCCAAGTAGACCCCTGTTCCTTAGCTCTGCATGCACACACTGGGAACAGGATCCAGGCTGTTCTTCTGCCTCACTGATGTCCGACTCTGAAGGCAGCTGATAACTGGCAGACAGCCCTGGCCCTATCTCTGCCTCCGACACAGAGCAGTCATCAGAGCCTCTCCCAGATTCCAGGACTGGCCCATGTTCTTCCTCAACCTCCTCACAGTCTAAATCTGCTGCCAGCTCTGCTGCCGCAGGCGGGCCACAACACCTCTCTGATTCCCACCTAATGACAAACTTTCTTATGTGACCTGATAGTAACCTCACTTACAAACCCAAGAATGCCTTGAAGAATGAGTTGGCCAGAAAAAAACAAACTTTTAATATAAACAATCTGCAAAGAAACAATTTGGAAAAGAAATTCAGGGCCCTGATTATTTAAACAATTCTATAATCCACAAATAGATTGTTTTAGTTGCATCTTTGGTCACAAAAGATCTTTTAAAGAAAGTAATTTGTCTAATTGAAAGGATATGTGGCCAAACAGATCACATTCCATAAAAGTAACAGGCTATGATCTGATCCAGCCACACTGACTTAAGCAATTACAACAACTGCTTTTAATTTCTATGCATATGGCACATGCTGTAGAACCTGTCATAATTTCCTACCCCGTCATGAGTTACATTCACTTCATTTGAGTAGAGCTATGTGTGTTATAGCATGTGTTATGACAGGAAAAGCATAACATACTTTCTAAATTGGGTATGGCTAATATAAAGGCACAAAGATGTCAATTATAAGACAAAAGGGCCTTTTATACCTCTCTGTTCAGGCTTCACCTCAAATGCTGTATCAATGCACGTTAAGTGATCTCAGCCCTTTCTTTTCTCTCCCTGAAATAAGCAGAATTATCCATAATTACAATAAAACAAGCAAGAAGCCCATATTCAGAATCTATTATTTATCCCAAGAATGGAATTAAGAGGCCAAGATGAGCAACATTGAGATATTAACATAAAACAGGCCAATGTTCTTTTTTATTAAATTTGGACAGGACCATTATAGTCATATTTGTTGCATGAACTTCAGCTTCAGAAATAGCTAATTGATGGAATGTGTGAATCTGCCCCGCTAATAATTGAGGCATACACTGAATATCACTCTCAGAAAGAAAACAAAAGGCAATAACAAATATTACAGCATAATTGGCAGTTATTACTGACTTGAGAAATCTAGAAACCTGAGATTCATTATGTAGATCCAGATGCAATTAGAGGCTGGGATTGGAATCACTTTTCCACCCGAAGAACTGTACAGGTGGTTGTTAAAGGAGTTGTGCCCGATTCTACAACCTTTATTGCCATGGTTAAGCAAATCACTGCAGTTGTGAAGTAAATCACATGGTTGTGACACAACTCTGCCCCCCCCCCTTCCATTGACCTTGTTTGCTGGAAAATGGCTGTAAAAGTTGTAAATGATGATCACGATACCAGGATGCTGCAACTACCGGTATTGTAAATGCATGCTGGTTACTAAGCACCTAAATTTTGATCATGTGACCACGAAGACTGCTGCAACAGTTTTCAGTGCAAGAACCAGTTGTAAGTCACTTTTTTCCAGTGCTGTTCAGTTTTAAACAGTCACTAGGCAAACAGATGTAAGTTGAGAACTAATTGTATACTGTATGGATAGTGTCAGACTTTTCCTTGCCTATTCTAGAGTAAAAGCCATGCCGGCAAGGACTCTAGAATGAAATGGTTTTGACAAGTAGATTTATTTAAAAAATAGTAGAAATGACATTCAATAAAGAAATCTGAAAACTGCCAAGTATAGAATGCAAGCCCTATTTAGAATGAAATAAAGTTCAATTTTTGTGCCTCTTTTTTCTTCCTGTGCAGTGCATACTTTTGAGTGGACAAACTGTTTTATTATATTATATGACATCCTGGGCTGTTTTGTTTACAGATCTAGCATAAACCTGTATCTAACGGTAGAGATTCCAGGCTCAACCTTTCAGATTCCCCACATAAATATGTATTCATTGAATCCATTAATATCTGTATCTTGCAAGTGGGAAACATTGACACAATGAGATAAATGATCAACATAATGGCAGCCCTAACGCCAAGGCTTAATTATTGGAAGCAAGAGCCTCTTACAAATCTACTGCAAAATCATTCAGAGATTTATCACTTAAGCCCTCCCTTTCTTTTCTCCATTAGTTACTGTGGGACAAGGCTGTTGAAAAGAATTAGATTAATCAAGACAATATGGGAAGTGAGCACAGAAAATAAGACTGGAACTAAAAGAGGAATTAAAACAAGCATCTTCTATGCCCATTACCCATCTACACACTTTTTCCATACCTCTTCATAAAAAGGCTAAGTTGCCTTGGCAACTGCCAGAGTGCTAGAGCTATAAAGTCATGAAGTTTTTCATAAATCATCGCAAACTATGTGTTTTCAGTAACGTCACACCAGAACATATTTCAGAGCATCACCGAATACTGTCTGGCATAATTTTTTTCTTAATTTTTCTCCAGTTTGTATTTGCACTATAGATGGGAAATATATCTACTAAGCCATTCCTTCATTTAAATAAGCATCCAAAGGTTTTCAAGTCATCCCTTTAATATATGTTTAGCATGGAGTAAGGTAAAACAGAAAGGAACATCTTATTAAATTGTTCAATTGCCAGATAATTAAATACATGTGAGGAAATGATTTTAGTCAGGTTTCCATCACTCAGACAATAACAAGGTAAATCGTTCTGTAAAATAATACACTATAATCTTTTCTTTTTAGTTTTGCTCTTTGAAAGAACTAACTCAACTATGGAAGATTTACTTAAGGTTTCATTCTACTATTATAAATTGAAGATGGATTACTATACAAAACCCCAAACAACTGGGACTTTCTGTTACATAATTTCCAGATGGACAATTTAATCTGTCAAAGGATATCAAGTTGTCATTGATTTATTTAGTCCTCTGCTGAAAGGGTACTGAAAAAAAAAGAACTTCGTGTAATGAAATAGCTGATTGAAACCCAGCTGATTTTGTTGTCCTATATCCATCCTTCAATCATATTTTCTTAGTAGCTTATGTGAGAAAAGCCAAATATACATGCAAAAATATAATTATAGTATATTAAAAGCCAAACATAGCATAAACATCCAAGAAAGTGTAATCTGATGAAAAAAGATCAGAAGCTTTTTTAAAAAGGTGATTGATGCTGAAAGAGAAGACATCAATAAGCAGGTGTAACAGGGCAGCTCAGGAGAAGGCATTTTGTCTGGGAGCTACCAAATTCACTTTGCGGGAGACACTGTAATCAACAAAAAGATAAGAAAATCCTTCAAAGCGCCTTTCTTTTTCTGAAAAGGTGAGGGGGAAAAAATCCAAATTAATTACCTTGGTGGGGAGGGGGAAAGTTCTCTACATGGCTCAGGGCCAGGTTACCTGAGGGACCGCCTTCTACCACCATTTACCTCCCAGCGCCCGGTTAGATCGCACAGGGTTGGCCTCCTGCGGGTCCCATCAGCCAAACAATGTAGGCTGGCGGGTCCGCGGGGTAGGGCCTTCTCTGTAGCGGCTCCGACTCTGTGGAACAATCTTCCCCCGGAAATTAGGACCATATCCAGTCTCCTACCCTTCCGTAAGGCGCTGAAGACCTGGTTATGCCGGCAGGCTTGGGGCTGAAGCGAATGGTGTGTGAATGTGTATTTTAACTCTGTTTTTATGCAATATTTTTATATGTTTTTATTCTGTACACCACCCTGAGTCCTTCGGGAGAGGGCAGTATATAAATTTTGTTAAATTAAATTAAATTAATTCTCTAACAAAGATGGCTTCAGATCTACAAAAGGAAATATTTCAAAGGGATCCAAATGATTAAAGATTAAAAAAAAAGTCCACAAGTTCTAGCACTGCATCATAAGAAGTAGGCTTGTAGCAACTGTGAATGCTGTTATAGTATTCACCATATGCAGGAAATAAGTGAGGTGGGATAAGAGAGAAGTAGAACTGGGCTGTTGTCTTAAATGGGATTATCATAATAGTTATGATGACATCATCCTGCATTTTACTAATAAGTTATAAAAAAGGCAAGACAATATTTTCTTCTGCAGATCCAGCTGATGTTCCATCTTAGGAACTTCAGAACCTGGTTACCGTGTTCAGGTGAGCATGTGTAGGACTTCAATTTGGGTTCTGAATGGGATGTGCAGATTGGCCCCACCTTTTCTATCCTGACTTCCCCAGATTTAGCTGGCATTCAAACAAGAAATAGTAACTCTTATTTGCTTGAATATGCATACAGTCTCCTGATAATGTGGTACTGTACCCTGTTTTATTAAGGAGCTGAACTCTATGGAAAGAGGTACTCACACTCAAAGCGATGTGAGCTCATTTCCCTTTCAGAAACCCAGCTGAAGGTATGGAATTCAGGAAGAACAAAGGGCAGAAATATACTTTCATCTCCATTTTCCGCCTATGTATATGCTTGATTTATATAACTGATTGCTTGAAAAGAGCTTATGTAAGATTTTTTAAAGCCCCACAGCCACTGTTATCTCCCAGCAGCTGTCTGAAGAGCAGCCATTAAGATCTCTAACTTTTAAACGAAGAGCCTTTTGACTTTTTAGTACACAAAAGAAGTGCTCAGATATTGATTTAGTATGTGTCAGTATTAGAAGCATATATATGTATTAGCCTAGCCATAGACAGGCCTGAGTACTTCTAAATTGCCATATCATAGTTGAAATGCATATAATGAGTAGAAAGTTAGTCATAACAAATAGTTGACCATGGTCAAGGTCGAATGGATGTGCAGCTGGCAACCGGAAAAGAAGAATTGGCGCCAAGTGGAGAAGAGTAATTGGGCAATGTGATTTATGATGTGTTGATGGGGGGTTGGGCTTATGATTCTTTTGTGGAAAACGAAACTGAACCATCAGTTTCAGGATTCCCGGTTTGTGCCAACATGGTTTCTCCCAATAAAAGTTTTACCTTGGATGGATTTTGTCTCTGAGAAATAAGGTAAATGGGGAAGCTTCATTGGAATGCTGACAGTATGCAAAAAAAAAGTGCTCAGTTTCAGCCATCACTAGTTTCAATAACAGTTTTATAGTTTTCTTTATCCAATCTCTCCCAAATCCCCATGGAAAAGAAATAGATACTGTATATACTTAATTCCATTTTGACAGTATATTCTGAATACTATTGGCTATTTTATGTTATTTTTTTGTAACAGTCTTCCTAGAAAATATCTAAGGAATTAAATATTATCCTTCCTGCAGAGATGACTGAGCTGATATATAACTGAAAGAACAGATGTTCACTCCAAAACAGCTTCTTTTCTCCAAACAATCAGGAGAAATGGTTTTCCTGGAATGGTTCTACAATAAGGTTTGCTGATATTTAAAAAAAAAAGTTTTACTATAGTTGTCTGGGTATACCATCTGTGACCAATTCTTGTATCTATCTTCTAAGGGATTTGCATGCTAGCCCTAGTCACAAGGATTTGCATGCCAGCCCTAGTCACTGAGTAATCTGTAGGCTTAGTTTTGCTTGTACTATAATCCCAGAAACTGATGGAAAGCAAGCAATAAAATAAATTACTTTGGACTATCATAATACATAGCCTGTGGATACTTCTCTAAAGTCATATTAGAAGATGGTATGCTAAAATGAAGGATGAGAGGAAGGAGATTCTGTAAAGTCATTAAAATGATACAACATTATCATGGCCTGGTAAATGTATTTATTTATTTTCCCAATGGTGCTTTTTTCAAGAGGCAACTGGACTTTCTGGGTTGGTTTTTTTTTTGAAGGTGTTTCGCTTCTCATCCAAGAAGCTTCTGCAGCTCTTCAGAAGCTGAAGAAGCTTCTTGGATGAGAAGTGAAACATCTTCAAAGAAAAACCCAGAAAGTCCAGTTGCTTCTTGAAAAAGCACCTTTGGGACAACCATGATCTGGATGACTGAGCTCCAGAGATATTTATTTGTGTAATTATTCATAGCTCTCCCACTTCTAGATGGTTGCAGTAGAGTAGAAAACCAGTCCTTAGTAGAAGTGAAATTAAGACCACTTTTAAGAAAGTATCTTCAGTAACAGGAGGGGGACACACACTTCAAAAATCATGTCCATTAATTTTTCTGAATATTTTAAATAGTGGATTATCTGATGTTAGCTACATAACTACTAGTCATGGCAACTATTTGCAATCAAAGCTAATAAAATTCAGTATTTAAAATGGTCAGAAGAAGCAATTAATTGGCTATTATGGGAAACAAGATAGTAGACAGGATAACTTTTTTTCATGTGATCCAGGTAGGTTCTTCTTACAGGTTTTTTTTAAAATTAAAATTAAGTGGATACAATCAAAACTAAATGAACAATCCCCTAAAGAGATATTTGAAGCTTCAAATGAAAGTAGTGAAAACAACTCTATTGAATTCTTTATTTTGCTAATGAAGATTTCTGGGAACTTCAAAAATGCTTCTGGCTTTGTAATACTTTGGTTCATTCTAAAGATTGATGATGTTATGATTTCTAACTTCAGATTCAACTCTTTATAAGAATTTAACATGATTTTCCAATGTTCTAAACTACCTAAGAAAATTGTTTTGAAGGAAGGCTTATTCTTTCACAAACCTAAATTATCGTTCTATGAGTTTACAGGGTTTTTTCTTATGGAGCAATAGGGCAAAATTTGCAATTTTATTAGCATATCAGTGTGTTTAAAAACAATTTAACAGAACTACAGCTATCAATAGATATATATTATGTAATCAACATGAGTAATGATGGTAACCAAGAACACAATGCGAACACAATATTCTCCCATACAAAAATGTAAGAAAAGGAAATTCAGTACAGAAGACCAACAGATCATTTGCAGCTCAGATATGAGCTACATTTATTTAAAAACCTTTTGAGCGGTGGAAAACAGAAGTCTCTTGATGATAGCCCAGTTGATTCACTAGGCTCATCTTCCAGCACAATAGCTGAATTTCATTTCCAAACAAACAACTGGCTCTTTTCATCTTCTGCTGAAATGCAATCCTGAGACAAAAAAATTGTCCTAAATTTTGTATCAAAAGAGATCTGTTGTAAGAATAAAAAGGATCACAAAACACTACAAAGATGAGGATTTCACCTGAACCAGTGCCTTTGTGGTACAAATCTGATACAAGATAGGGCACAAGATATTGTCATTTGATTCCTCTTTTTCTCTGAATGAAGTTGCTAGCGGTCAATCAATGTAAGGCAAGAGTATTTCCATCCTGTTATTTTTAAAATGGTTATATGCCATCTTTAAAATCACACGTTCAGTTGAATTCTAGATATGAATTCAAGGACACAAGCAATAGCCACTTCTATCTCCTGGAGATGTAAAAGAATTGGATTTCTACATGTTATTTTTTAACCAATGAACAGGTGACTTGAACCAAACCTCTACACCAGGGGTGTCAAATTCAAGGCCCAGGGGCCAGATCTGGCCCTCGGGGCCACCCTGGAAAGAGTGAATGACTGGCCTGCGATGCTTCTGCCAAAGAAAACAGGCTCCCAACAGGCTCTGTTTTCACTGGCAGAGAGTTTCAGGAGGCCGCGGCAGCTGATAACAGAGCTTGGAAGCCTGTTTTCACTGGCAGAGAAATTGGGCCACCACAGGCGCCCCTGACAGAAGTGATGTCAAGCTGGCCATGCCCACCCCAGACCCCCCAAGGTCAAACACAACCCTGATGTGGCCCTCAATGAAATCGAGTTTGACATCCCTGCGCTACACTAATATAGTGATTTAAAGGTTTATGTATACAAATCAACAAGTCAG
>JANHJO010004644.1:63691-75282 GCA_032468235.1 Pseudoxyrhopus heterurus | reverse complement strand
CTTCTAAACTGCCATATAATAGTGAAATGTGTTAGTGAGTAGAAAGTTAGTCATAACAAATAGTTGACCAGGTCAAGTTCGCAGGGATGTGCAGCTGGCAATCGGAAAAAGAAGAATTGGCGCCAAGTGGAGAAGAGTAATTGGACAATGTGATTTATGAGGTGTAGATGGGGGGTTGGGTTTATGATTCTTTTGTGGGAAACGAAACTGAGCCATCAGTTTCGGGATTGCCCAGTTTGTGCCAACATGGCTTCTCCCAATAAAACTTTTACCTTGGATGGATTTTGTCTCTGAGTAATAAGGAGAATGGGGAAGCTTCATTGGAACACTGACAGCTTCATTCTGGATTGTCGCGCCTCCCTTTCAGAGGAAAGTCTCATTTACCGCTTTGAAGAACAGAGCCGACTTGAGTTTCGATGCTCAGAAACTTTTTCTATTCCAAGTTCATCCAATGATACCTCCTGCTCAACCAATCCCCACCGGACTTAAACTGACATACGAGCTGAAGGCATAATGGTTCTATTTACCGTCCTTCGTGTCTGGGCCTTGGAGAATTGGATAATTGTTATTCGCCCTAGCTTTTCATTCTGCCTAGTTATTCATCTCTTTTATTAAAACCGTTTGGGCTAATTGCTTCAACTGCAACCCTTGGGAGTGTCTTATTACTGATATTAATACTAATATTAATTACTTGAATTGGGGGGGGAGGGTAAGAATTTTTTTGGGTGGAAAAAATATTCACCTCACTTCATCCAGCCTGTCTGGTTTTGCATAGAGAATTTGCATTTCATTTCATTTTGAACCTCTGGCAATACTTTCATTTCCTTTCTTCTTATTTCCTAAAAAAAAAAAAGGTCTCCTTTCTTAAAATCCCTTGTGGTCAGGCACTCTGTTAGGCAGATCAAAAGTTACTTGATTATCGTTTGTGATCAGTTTTCTTTGATTCTAAAGGATCGGTCTCCTTCAGTTAGGACTTAGACAGTGACGAGTTTGCTTTCAAATGAGGTTGGAAAACATGCCTGTCGGTCAATTTTTTTAAAGAACCAGAATTCTCCAAGGAGCAACGTCAATTACAGGTAGATCAGTAATTTGATGGCCCTTCTTTAATAACCTCTCTTTAAGGTAGAAAATCTTTTTAGGGATGTAGAAATATTGTGAGCCTTTATTACGTTGAGCTGAAAATGCCAGCATCCACATTTTTCAACCTGAGAACTTTAAGACAGACATGCCAAGAATTTTGTCGCAAACCACAGTGCTTTACAGCCCCCTCTAAATGGTTGTCAGAGTCAGCATATTGCCCCCAATGATCTGGATCCTCATTTTACTGAGCTCGAAGGATGGAAGGCTGAGTCAACCTTGAGCAGGTGAGAATCGAACTGCTGAACTGCAGGCAGCTGACAGCTGGAAATCAGCAGAAGTAACCTGCAGTACTGCGTTTAACCACTGCGCCACCACATGCCAAGAGTTTTGTCACAAAACAGAATTTATTTATCCCGACGTAAAAACCTGTCGAAGATTGTGGTTCTCTGTCCCAATGCCATATGTTGCTTTCTCCTCCTTTGGAGAGCTTGGTGCAAGTATCCTACTCTTGATTTACAACCTCTTTTAGGAGACTGTGGTAGATACTCTTCTTAAAATACCACCATGTTGCTTGGAGCTACTAGTGGGCTACTAGTCTATGTATATCTATAAAAGAGAAGTCCGGGAAGGGATGTGTGTTTGTATATGCTCTATAGAAATCCACACCCCTGCACCAAACTCTCTCAAACATGGTAGATAGCTATCTTTCCATAGTCAGATGGTCACTGTCAGGGTCACCAATGCGTAAACACTCCCGAACACCCCCAAAAAGGATGGCAAAGTGTATACCCCGCACCAAATCAAGTACAAAGCTATATTGCGCATGCCCATTGTTTCAAACGGTGCAGTACAGCCTCTATTTCAAACCGCTTGCGCCCATCAAACTAACAAACCTCTACTGCTCATGCCCACATTTCAAAAATGGTGGCACTGATCGACACGAGGAGAAGGCAGAGCGAGACAACTGGCCCAATGGACAGAACAAGGACACAGGTTCTATCTTCGCCCCAGCAGCACAGCATCGCGGCTTCACCCCACCAGCATAGATTTCTAAACAGCTGTGTTGCGGCTCAGCATACAGCTCCCTTGCCAGCCAGGCCTGGTCTTCTCTCCGGGCCGGTGTCTAGCGCCTCTGTTCCTTCCCCCCACATGACAGACCCAGGAAAGGAGATGGCCAGGCCCGCCAATGCCGCTGCTCCCTCTTCACCTCCAGAAGCACATTCCTGGATGCTGCCATCAAGTGGGGCAGAACATGCAAGGCTCAACTGGGCCCTCAAGTGCATTGGAGCACAGTGGGGTTTTTCCCTGCGCAGCCTTGAGCTGGCAAGATCTTAGCTTGCAGGCGCCACCACCATACCAAAGAGAAGGGAACATCTCGCCAGCTCTGGGCTGGGCAGGGAAAAACCCCACCATGCTCTGATGCACCCGAGGGCCCAGTTCAGCCTTGCATGTTCCACCTCGCTTGATGGCAGCAGCCAGGAATGCGCTTCCAGAGGCAAAGAGGGAGCAGCGGCATTGGTGGATCTGGCCGTCTCCTTTCCAGGAGGGCCAGGAAGGAGCTTCCCCATGCCAACAGCCAGTTTCTCCTCCAGGCCAGATGCACCAGTGGCGAGCCCTGACCATGTCAATGGTAATGGCTGCAATTCAGTTGGGGTTTTTTGGGGGGGAAGGGGGTGCGCAAAGCTGCAGCAAAGCAATCCTAGATTTGTATGTCCACCTTTATTCACGTAGATGTGCTGAGGGATAAAAGAGTCGGATCTCTCCGGTCTTGCTCCCCAAGCATCACCTGGGGTCCCTTTTCAAAGCCCCCCATCCCACCACATGGACGAAGAAGAGAAGAAGGGGGATTAGGGAGAGGGGAAACATGACTAAGATGAAGAGGAGGAGGAGGAGGAGGGAAGAACAGGAGGAAGAGAAGGAGATGGAAGAGGATGAAGAATAGGGGGACGAGGAGGAAGAGAAAGAGTGGAAGCAGGGTGATGAAGAGGAGCAGGGAGACCAAGACGATGAAGAGAAGGAGGACAAGGGGGAGGAGGGGAAAGAAGATGAACATGAGCAATAAATACCTGGGCAACACCAGGTAAGCAGCTAATTATATAATAAAGAAATCTAGGTCAGTTTATGTCTTGGTACAGAACAAAATGGATTCAGACACAATTCTAAAGGCTTAAGTAATATTGATTCCACTGGAACACTGATGCGCCAGACTTTCTCTTTCCAACTATACACCCTTTTATTTGGCTGCTGTGAATATAAGCTTTGGGACTTTGGTGAGGAAAAGGCAGAACAATATATTCCAAAGTGTTATTGCCCATAATCTTGTTCAGGGGATCAAAATGAGGATCTTGCTATTAAAATGTTTCAATAGCATCCATACCATCAATAGTTTCAGGTATAGGACTGTAGCCTTGAACATTTATTTGGGTCACTGTTGTGCTGGGAATTAAATATAAAGACATTTGAAAGAATACATTATTTAGTTCTAAGGTATTTAGCTCCTCTGAGATAGTTCAGGAATGTGAGATCATGATTTCACTGAGTGAAATAAAACACAAACAAACGAGAATATAAATCCATAGTCTTATTAAAGCTAGCTTGCCAAATGGACTCTTACTGATCTGGGATTTTACCTTGAAAAGAAGACAAGCTTTTTGTTTGCCCCTTTCTATCCTTTGTGCAGTTTACGCAATTTTAGATTTTGTAAAACATATATCCCTTTCCTAAACTGAAAGAGACTAGCAATGAAATATATTTCAGAATGCCTTTGTCTAACTCTCATCAGTCTATCTTTCCATTTTTATCCTTTATTCTATTAATTAATCTCTGGTTTGGGATATGTATGGCTATTCAATTCAGAAAAATAGGATCCTTTTTCTTCCTCTGAAGAAGTCGTGTCTAGCTTCTCCTTGCCTCCTTTTCTTCATTCCAGAAATAAGTTCTTTAATTCCTTCAATGGATGAGACCCTGATTAATGCACCACTGTCTCTCATGTACTCTTGAGAGAAATTCTGAGGGTGAAGCATAAACATATTGGAAAGCTGATTAGAAGCTTATATAATCTCTTGAAAAGGATGGCAATGGCCAAGGTGAAATGGTGACAGCTTTTCTATATTGCTGGACAGATTTATTTGCTTCACTGCATTCCTAACTATGACTTCAACCTTGCACATAGTTGTTATTTTTCTGTTGTTTGGAAACACCTTACTAATATTTTAAAGACCAACTTGTGATTGCCTCAAATTCTCCTGCCAATAACATCAGAAAAGTACAGTGATGAGGGGGTCACTTTTACCTGCAGCCATCTGGAATAAATAAACAACAAATAAAAATCAATAAATGTTTTCTACTTTTTACCTAACTTTGCAAAAAAAAAAATTGCTAGTGTGAGATACATACGCACAAACACACATAATATATACACATACACATATGGAAAGTATGTATGTGTGTATACATACATACACATAAACATACAAACAATTGTGTAGTGTGTTTGTGTATATACTGCATCTTTATAGGTCTTAAAACTGACTAGAACTGATGGACATCTATTTCACTGAGTAGTATTTTTGAAAATCTTGACATCTCTACATATCTTGGTCCCACTTGGTCCCACTTGGAATTTAGTTTAGGTCAATACAATTTTATCTTCAAAATACATTACAAATTGATCACAGCAAGAGCTCTAAAAATATAGAGAAAGAAACCACACTGTATTTCAGACGATTGCCTTTCAAATATTATTATATAATAATGAGTTACTTTCGTTTTTGTATCCCATATAAGTTTAAACCAACTGACAAGGACAACGATGTGCCTAAGAAATGTTTTGACTATTCTAAAAACAGTATAGTTGTTTGTTTTTTATTATCTTCCCAGTGGATTATGGTTTTTATCATCTGGTTCATTTTATGTTGTGTAATTTTATATATGTTTTTGTTTCTAATGCCTGTCAGTAAAGCAGTATTACAAAAATAATGGTCAGGGGCATGAGTGAGTGACATGATTAGTTCAGAAATTTGGAAATAGTTGGCTTAAAATGGCAGAGGTTAAAGGAAAACTATGTGAATAGGGTTTTATGTTTCTCGAATTTGTACACAAAACCAAGTTGTCATGGGACACAGCATGGAAGCTAGGTTAGTCTGTCAGCCAAACTTGCATTGTCTTTATATAACTCCTGTGAATTGGGTTCTCTATTTCCTCTGAAAAAATATATATTTTGCTTGGAAGCCCCACAGAGTCATCGGGAAACCATTTGCAGTGTGCATAGCTCTGCAACTAAATCTTTAAGCAAAATTCTGAAAGAATATGATTATGTTCTAGAAACATTTTTTTTGTCTTTCTATCCATCCACCCATTCATCTATCCATCTATTTTCTGTCCCAGAATCCAAGGCATTATTACAACAAGTAAAAAAGCATTTGCTACTGAAAGACTTCAGATATCACACATTTAATTGTTCATAATTTCTGCAAATAAGTATTATGCAATCACTCAGCTGGCCAGCAACATAGAGGTTTTCTTTTTTAAAAAGAGGATATTTTTGTTCTTTTTAAGATTTTTTTCCATATATTTATACTTTTTGGGGTAAATAGCACAATAATGCTTTACTTGTAAACTACAAGTATTGCAATTCATTATTGAAAGCAGCAGAAGAACCAAAAATTAATGTCTCTGGGCATTACAGTACCTAGCAATTCTTTCCTTAGCACCCACATGGCTTCCTTCTCATTTGATGTTTTAAAAAGATGTGTTGGTTTATCTTATTGTGAGAAACCAACAAACTGCAAATGAAATAAAGGGTCTATGGCATTATAATATTTTCAAGAATGTGTCTACATTCGCAGAATCTTGAGTCCCAGCAAATGCTTTGCCTGGAATTATATCCACCCGCTAAGGGTAAACCACAGTTGTAGAAAATATTATAATTATACATTTCTATGCTTACACATTCAAATGATTTTGGTGGCTGACATAGGAAAGATACAACTGAAAACACTCATGATATAAATTAAATTTAAAAACACAACAATATAACAATATAACAGTAAACCATTTTAAAAAATATTTTAGAAGTGGCAACAATAAATCAGTGGAGGACTTTCCAAAACTTGAAAGTTTCTGAAAAGCCAATAAAGAAGGAAGTAGCCTATGTTTACAGAGAGGCCTGGATATGACTACAGAATAGCAGCACTGCCTCACTTCAGCCCTCTTAACCTCCTGAAACTGTGGTATTTGTTTTTGTTCACAAAAAAAGGCTATCAGACTTATTACATTTGCTTATTGTGGATAGAGAAATTTCTACCCCACTTGCTGCTTTGTCATCAGTTTAAAGATAACACGGATATAAAAAGGAATATTGGGTGAAAATTGGAATTCCATTGTTCTATGAGGTAAGGATTTGGAATGGCGAAATAGAACAAATTATTCCTGCTTTCCCCATTTCTACATCCTAACATAATTTGGGAAACATTTTTAATAGCAGCTCTGCCATGAATTCTCTACATCATGTGGGTGTCAGTCATGATTTTAGAGGAAGGATAAGTTGATAAAAACAAAAAATCCATGCCTTCCAAATAAATAAATAATGTGCAATAGTGCTGTGGTGGTTTAGATGTTGAGTCTTTTGTTACCTTTCAAGGTATGAAATGGCATGAAGCCAATGGCTAAGGTTCTAAAATTACTTCCTCCAAAGAAGACATTAAGTTATGCTATATGTTGTTGCTCTTTGACTAGTGTACAAACCTAATCCCTTTGGGAATCTCAGCTACCTAATTTCTCATTGAGACCAATGGGAACTCATAGTGTTCACCACCTCCCACAACCATTCTCTAAAGCTTCAATAAATTCACAGGTTTTGCTTCAGTGCACTCCATGTGATTATCTTCTCCTGTTTCAACCCATGTGTTGTTGAGATAAACTCTTTGATAGAAATGCAGTGAAACATGAACATGGTAAATCCAAAGTTCTAACATAGAGTCTAGTCAAAGTTCTTGTCCTCTTATTTCTTTTAATTATCCAAGAAATGTGATCTTCACTGGGGATTTTCAAGCTGAAGCTTGCTCCAAGAAGCTGTTTCCCCATTGAGGCAAATCAACACAAAGGATTTTCATAATAGGCACTTGTATTTACCTTTTTATTCCTGCAAGGTTGCACCATGCAGTGATGTATTCCCTACCAAGTGTTGAGAAAATGCAAAAATTGACCTAGCTCACACATTATTTTCTGAAAAGAGATCAAACATTTCTCAAAAGTATATTGTAACAGATCTTCTTTTGTCTTAGAGAAACTGAATGAAGGAAAATCATAGGAGCATTTTATTACAAATTATAAGGAAACATAAAATAGTTGTTATATATTTTAATTTGGATATTTTTAAAATATCTCTTCACATAGTATTTAAATTTCAAAAGTGGAACTCAAAAAACCAATGAGAAATAAATTAATATAAAAAAGGCAACAATTCTTCAAGTTGTTGCCAAAAGGTTGTGGTGTAGTAGACACTGTTTAAAATGACCCATTTAATTCAGTGATTAATTGAGTCAAAACATTGTCTCTTTCTAGTGACAATGGTTGTGGCTGATTCAACATTTTAATTTATAATTTATAATGAAGAGGTAGAGCAATGTTTAGTAAATCTGTAAATTAGTGGATAGGATAGAAATAAAATTCTAAACTATTTTGATGGTAGGAGAAGTGGGCTAAAAATTATAATATAAAAGTTGAAATGCACAATTATGCATATAGGAAACCAAAATCAAATGCACAAGTAAAGGATATGGAGACTTGACATGGTAATGTTGCTTATGAAATAGATCTGAATACAAGCAGTGTATCATGGCTGCAAGAAAAGTATATACAATTTTGCATCAACTTTATTGTAGTTTCCATATCATGGGAAGTAATAGAAGTAATACTTTATTCTTCATTTTTCTAATCCTGCCTTGTAAATTAAGATTTGTGCATCACACTTTCAAAATAATGTTGGCAATATAGAACAGATTCAGAAAAATAACAATCATAATAAAATAAATGAAATGCTTTGAAGAGAAGTTGAAGAAACTCACCCTTATCCTTAAAACAAGGAATGAGGAAGAAACAAGAAAGTTAAAAGAAAATAGGCCAGATGTTGCAGCTGTGAAATCTGCAATTCAGATGGTTGTAAGGTGACAAATAGAATGTAGCATTCAAAAATAAAGAAAGTGGTTGCAGTTTTAAAAACTCAAAACTTATTCTCCTACTCTGTCTTTGGCCTTTAGGTAACCATCACGGGTTCTTGCAACGCACAAAGCAATAAATAAATAAATAAACAAGCAAGCAAGCAAGCAAAAGTGCATTGCGGTCAAAACCTTCATGGTTGGTTTACTAGCAGATGTCTCTGGACATTGCAGTGGAGAGAATGTTTGGAACATATGATAGTAATGTGAAATCATGGATGGATATTCAAGCACTATTGCATAAATTCTTAGCTTATATAGGAAAAAGGGTCTCAAGGCAGTTCTGGTAAGTAAAATCTAACTTTTCAGAAATGGCAGCTTTCCCAGCTGTGCAATAAGTCTCAGTTAGACATAAGAATAAGCAGTGGTGTATGGGAAAGAATTTGAAGCTTTCCTCAGTCAAAAAAAAGAAAAGCTGACTCCAACTGAGCTTTCTGATCCAGCTTTTCTTGAAGGTGACTCTTATTTAAAATGGGATTGACACTTATCTGCTTTCCTCTAGCCAAAAAACAATTATCTTGGGAAAGAGGAAGGAATAAGCAGCAGGAAGAGCTTACAGACATGCAGAGGAAACCTACAAATCATCTCTTGAGCTGGAAATTATTATTTATCTCTTAAATCTATTTCTATATTGCTGCAATTAAAATGGTAGAATGTCCAGAGACCACAGGTTTGTATTACTGCTATGAATATCCCAGATTGTTAACTTATTAATACTGAGAATTTTGAATGAATTCAATTACTGCACAATTATGCTATAGTTTCAAAACTCTTTTATTAGTTTAAAATATATGGGCTGATATCCACACTCACATCATGCTTATAAGACTGTGGGGGAGGGCATGTGATGAAATACACATCAAATGTCAAGATGCAAGACCCATAACATCTGTACTTACACTTAAAGTTGGGATATAATGACACAAGGGTGAGAATTTTTTATGATGTTGTGATGTATGCATGTGTGTATTGTGTTTTCCATTATCTTGATTTTTAGGGGATACCTATGGTTGCACTCCAAAGCTAAGTAAAAGAAAGCCTCAATTTCTGTACCTCCTATATTAATCTAAAGATCTAAAAAATGTTCCATCTGATCTCATGCCTCTGCAAAACAAAGGACAAAAATAGCTTTAAAAAAATAAAATACTTTCAAAAGTTACATTTTGAAGAATGCATATTTTAAGAGAAAGAATGCATATTTGTAATGCATAGTGGAATAAGAATATTTGTGGGAATGGAAATATAAATCAGGACACAATAGACTGAGGTGTAATGAAGGTAGCATAAACTGGAAGGTGGATTATTAATTTATGCCTAAAAATCTGAAAGGCCTCATGTTTTATTAAACATTTTCATAAGAAAGAAATGCTGCTTTTTGTCCCATTCACAAGAAGCAAAGAAAGGAATAGCAATTCGTGAAAAGTGAAGAAATATGTCATGGTCCCGTCGGAGCCTGAGTCTGCAGAGAAGGACGATGTGGAGCTGGGGCCAACGGAGGGCAATGGTGCGTCTTCATTGGCTCTGGAGTAACATAGGGAGGAGCAGGACAAGGCAGCCCCAGGTCCTTCAGGCCTGGGCTTGCCAGCAGGGAGGAACAGGGGCAGGATGACCAAGAGAGCGAGGAAGAGAGGGCAGGCAGTAGAGACGAGGAGCGACAATGCTCAGGTGATGAGTAAGGACCACTCCCTCCTGATCCCTGAGCACGGAGAGTGGAGAAGAGATGGGAGGAGTGTAGGCTGACCCAACGACTTGAGAGGAGAGCGCCCTGCCCCTTTTCACAAGGCACATCTGGGGAATGAAACTTGATGCCGTGAGGAGGAGCGCTTGTCAGGAACAAGCACTGAATTCATGGAGTTTCATGTGTGCCATTGCCGACATCTGGAGTTTGCTGAACCCCTTGCCTTGTTGCTGCCTTGTTCCTTTGTCTCGTTGGACTTCTTGCATTGTTGCTGCATTGTTCCCTTTGCCTCACTAGACTTCTTGCCTTGAAGTCGTTGTGCTAACGGCATTTTGCTGGACTACTCACAGCCAATGGCTGCTGGAGGTGTGTGTAAGCACTTTGCTCCAAAACTTGCCATACATGTGGGAGTGTTTGGGGGAAAGTTGGGACAATAAAGGGGAGTTTGAACTATCAGCTGGCTGTGTTACTTCCATGCCTTGCCTTGGGTCATCACAAAATGGTTATTTCATCAAACATTAAGCATTCATTTACCCAATTATCTGACAACTTTACATTGCACTTTTGTTAATCAAAGAACTCTGCAAATTATATTTAGCCAAAATTATAAGGACTTTAAAACTAAAAAAAAGATTTGGTTTCATGTAATATAGAATGCATTGCAAGTATATGCTATAATTTGTTTGCCATCATTGTCTAAAGACATCTTCTAAACCATCTCACATGGAAGTTCATCCTATTATACCGACTGGTAGTTATTTCTAAGAAAATATTTATAGATTTGCATAATATGTTCTTCTATTTTGAATTTATGGGAAAACCTCATTACGAGTAGCTTTTAGAGGTTGTAAGTAGCTACCAGAAGCTTATAAGATTCAACAGTTTATGAGAGGACTGTGCAGTTAGCTTATCTTGGATTCCTCTTGCATATCATAGACACTGTAAACATAAAATGCATGTTAATACATGACCGCTTTCTTTTAAAGATACTTAATATATATCTTATGTGTGTAAAGAAATATATTTCCTTAAATGGTTACTCATCAAAAACCTAAGGGAATAATCTGATATTAGTAGACCAAAGTACTCTTCAGCAGGTTTCAAAGTATGAAATATGATAATGTGATGGGAAACAGAAATTAATTCCATTTCTGACTGGGTCTGAAAAGGGAATAGCTAAGAAGTTGTTGGTATTAAAATTTTCAGAGGAAATTAAGGAAGGTATCTTTTATGGACAACTAGCTTATTACCTGGCCTTGCTTGGATTTTTTTTTTCTGTAAGGGAAGTATACTTGTGCCAACATGCCCTGTTGGTTGTTGATGTTGTGTGTGTGTGTGTGTGTGTGTGTGTGTGATGTGTGCTTCTGTGTCTCTGCTAAGTGTGTTAATATCCTCCCTTGTCTGCTGCCACTTACTTTTGGCCTAGTGGCGAATTTTAAGCCTGGAGGACTTCAACTCCAGAATTCCTCAGCCAGCAAAGCTGTTTGTTTGTTGGCAGTGGAAGCGGCGCTGAAGGAAAAGCAGGGCCTTGCTTGGGTATTTTTTTCTTTAAGGGAAGTATACTTGTGCCGGCATGCCCTGTTGGTTGTTGATGTTGTGTGTGTGAGTTGGAAGGC
>JANHJO010004644.1:39101-49654 GCA_032468235.1 Pseudoxyrhopus heterurus | reverse complement strand
TCTCCAGCTTGAAATAAAGATTTCTATAGAGCGCATACAAACTTATGTGCGCACCGGACTTCTGTTTTATATATATATAGATTACATTAAAATTATTAACAGGTTATTTTAATATTTTTTTCTGTTTCTAAGTATAGCAAGTCTCGAGATTAAGAATGAATTCTGTTCCAGGTCTCTCCTTAAACTGAATTTGTATGTAAACTAAAGAAGTTATTTATAAAATATAAATAAGAAATACCTAACCATTATAATTCACTATAACTACTAATACTATACTATAGTATAACTCATACTATGTAAAGTAATACCTCAAAATAAATGCAGTTGTATTACATTATAGTAATTTGTCTAAAAGATGGCGGAGAATTATTCTACATATGTATCTACAGATACAGAAAATAAAACGTAGCATGCATATAGATTCATAAAAATAATTGTGAAAAATTGATATTGTTTGATGATTTCTTGTATAAGCATTAAGGGCAAGAACATATGTGACCTTTGCATTTGGCCAATCCTTACATTAAATATATATATATTGTTCTCTTTCATACTTAACATAAATACAGTATGTATGAATAAGAGATTAGGGAGAAATAAAATATACAATAATTTACAATATACAATATACAATAAATTATATTTTAATTGTGTACATTGGTTGACCACTTTAAATATTCGTAATGAAAGTTATATATTTTCTAATAGAAAAATAAACAAATAAATACAAAGTGTACTTATCTATTACATAAGTATCAGGAAATAAGCTGGAAAACATACCTTGGCACCCAAATAATTATACTGTAATTTCAGAGCTGTCAGCCTTTCATCCAGTTCTTTGGGGTTTTCGGTTTGCTGCTTCTGTACAACCTGACGCCCAGTTTTTATTACTGTTTCCACTTCAGACTTCACTTCACTAAGAGTTTTATATAATTTCTAGTGAACACAAGAAAAGAGGAACTGATGTTTGCAATTTGCCTGAAGGATAATAAAATGCATGACATTGTGAGAGATAACTTCCTTTGAAATACTCACCATACAATTATCCAGCTGTGACTGCATTGCTTCCTGCTCAACACTCCTCCATTCCAACTTTGGCACTTGCAATTTTACTTCATCTAAAATCCTTTTACTTTCTTGTAATCGCTGCTCAAAATTGGCTGGCTTTTGGAACAAGCGAAATTTCACAAAGACATCTTGTAATTTTTTCTGAAAAAAATATAAGGAAGGAAAGATATGAGCACAAAGCTTTAACTTCAATAATAAATCCAATTCAACGGACTTATAACTCTCCTTAGACTCTTAAAGTAGGGTACAATATATCTTGAATCTCTATACTTTACTATTCTTTTGAAAGTACAGTATATAAAAATGGGACCAAAACATATTTTAAAGAAATAAAATGACTGATAACCAAAATCAATAGCCAATCTACATAGAAATGATTGAAAACAACTGTAGAGTTCTCCTTCTCCTATGGATTAATTTATATTAACTTTTTTTTTCCAAATTTTGATGCAATATATCACTTTACACAAATAGTTGTGATCTCATACTTAGAATTCATTATCTTCATGGAAATAGCAGTTAATTGTATGCATTCACTTTAGAAAATATGTTAATTCATGGATTTCTTTAAGAAATATTATTCCTCAAATACATTCAATCAGCCTCTGGTGGTTGGCGTAAAATATGTGAATATGAAAAAAGAAGAGTTATCTACCAAAACATGTAATTTCAAAATCATTTTAGTCTGTTTCTGTCCCTCCCTCTCTCTCTTTTCCCATTACAGCTCCAGCAGGAAACAGGATAAATTTTGGGTAGAATCCAGAACATATTAGCCTGTCATTTCATGCTCACCTCATGCAATTAGTACAGGAGAGAAAGGAGTCCTCTTATACAAAATTAATTAAGAATTCTATGAAAGAGTCTTTCTGAATGCTATCATTCACTTAAATGTATTTTCTAAATTCTTGGATAAATTTATCTCAAGAATTTATGGATAAGCCAAATAACATAAAGTGCTGAAACAAATCTGCACAAAAACACATGCTAATACTTTGGAGTTCTTCCCAAGTGATGGATCCTGTCCATTATATTACTTTTGTCTAGCAAGGGACAAAAAACTCTGGGAGCACATAGGTAGCTATCACCCTGGGTCAAATATCCAGTGGCTTATCATGTCAGAATTATGGTGCCTATTGATCCTAAGAATATAGCATTTATTTGCCTAATAAAATACAAAGACAAGATGGTATATCCTGCTTGGTACATATCTTAAGACCAAAAAGACCAGTAATCAAATCTTATGTCAACACCAATGACAGAGTAATGTTCACCAATATATTGAGAAAACGAGCCCAGAGATTTAATAAGTCCAGGAGATATTCTGTGATGGATACCAATCTTTTTTCAATAAATAGAATAATCCAGAGAACCTGCTGTCTGAAACAGCCATTTTACCATTTGTCAATTCAGTCAGTCACTTATACAGTCAATAATATAGGGCAGGGGTCCCCAACCTTTTGGACCTCAGGGACCACTAAATTCATAATTTTAAATCCTGTGGACCACAAATATGGATTGAGCGCGCCACTCACTGAAGCATCTGGACTCCCAGTGACAGGGTGGGGTCCTTCAGGCACTTAGCTTGGCCGCCTGTTTCTGCAACCTGAAAGAGCCATTTGGACCCATTACTCACAGAAAACAAAACACCAGGATCTCTCATCTCTCTCTCTCTCTCTTCCCTCTCTCATCTCTCCCTCTCTCATCTCTCTCTCATCTCTCTCATCTCTCATCTCTCTCATCTCTCTCTCATCTCTTTCTCTCATCTCTCTCTCTCTCATCTTTCATCTCTCTCTCATCTCTCTCTCTCTCATCTCTCTCAGCCAAGCCAAGCCAGTGTTTTGGGCAGAGAGGAAGTCGTGCATCTCCCAGTTGTGCAGTACCAACAAGAGCCGGAAGAAACACCCATGAGACCCAGCAAGAGATGAAGCTTTGCTCCCTCTCTGGAATATGGAGAGAATCTCATCCCCCGCCCTTCCTTTCTCGGGCCAGGTGAGAAATGAATGGGAGGCCAGTAGTGGGTTCAGCCGACAGGAAGCCACAGCAGGGGGAAGAGCCACAGGTTGTGCCACCACCACCCCTTCTTGCTGCAACAGCACCTTTACCTCGTCCTGGCTGGTGAGGGCTGCACTATTCCTTGCACATTGCACCTCCTGCAAGTTGCATGTAATTCCCTCTATGGCAGAGATTTCCAGCCCCACCACGAACTGTCTGGCCAGTCCCATATTCCAGAGCAATAGTCACAGGACTGGCCCATTGGTCATCCCGGAACAGCTCCTCCACCTGGGTGCACCGTGGACCACCAAAATTTTCTCACAGACCACCAGTGGTCTGCAGACCACCAGTTGGGGACCTCTGATATAGGGTATGGTATATTAGAGGGAAAAATTGTATAATGCAAACTATGATGCAAAAAGCCAGATAGGGAAGGATAGTTGTAAAGGGAAGCTAGAATTATTTTAAGGATGTGCTCAATCCAGAGATAAAAGGAAATATTTTTTAAAATTATAAAAGTAGCAAAAGACATATCTAAATCAATATTGCTATACAAAAAATGGAATCCAATTGTATATAAACTAAATATAATTTCATAGTAGACTGTAAAAAAGTATATCATGAAATAATCATTGTAGAAATAGATCAGCAGATAAATAACCACTCTAGCATCATGTTTTCCCTAGCTTGAAAAAACATTCCCACTATATCATGAACTTTCTGTAAACACATTGCCATGAACACAAAAAGGTCAAAACTCATCTTCAAATAGCAAATCTGCCAGAAGAAAGAAAGCAAATCTGTTTTGCTTTCTTTCACATTATTGTGATTTGAAACTCAAATAATTTCCATTTCACTTATTAACAAATTTGAAATTTTAATAAATTCTCATTTTTAGAAAAAGAACCAAATGAAGTTTTCATCCCTTTCTAGTAGCAAATTGAACTATAGTATGATGCAATTTCAACCTGTGGAATGACCTTGCTTCTATAAATACAGGATCATTTCCCTAGGCAAGAATTATGACAGATTCCCTAGGCAAGAACTATGACAGATAGATCATGGTGCTATTTTTAAAATTAACATTAGCTATAATAACTGTTAATGACAGTATAAGTTCACACCTCTCATCTTCACTTGTGCAAAATAAATGTATTTTATTCTAAATAAATTCCAGATCAGAGCATGAATCTATATAGTTTAGTAGCTTTCCCATTTTTGTCATTATATATTTACAATAGTTTCATATTATATTCCACATAGCCTCATGTCATCATAGCCGTATAAAATTAAAATTAAATCTATTGTAACAATATTTTGACAAGGTTGTCTAATTTATGGTAAGAATTCAAACTGACAACAGTTAACAGAAACAATTTTGAAGACAATAATCTGCAAACAAATAATACTACAATCATACGCTTCAGGAAACGTAGTTAAAAATAGTTAAAATGTTTGCACTGAATTCAAACATGATAAATCTAAAAGTCATCAAAAAGTTGTATTTTTCCTAATTGTTTTTTAAATCATTGAGAACATGTATTATCACTATTATCTCTGTTGGTTGTAAATCAAGAGCACAATACTTCATTTACAGCAACTCTACAGCCATCATTTCTCCTCAACAGCCCTAATTTTCTGTTATGGAATAAAGGTAAAAGTATAAATCCCTAAATTCAAGATAGTACTCTCACATAATTTATGACTGAGAAGCTAAGGACAGACCCACAATATATGAACTAGAGCCTGCTAAAATTCAGTTTCTTTTCTTTGATTTAATTTATCATTATAATCATTTACTGTAAAAAAAAAAGTTAAAAAAAGGTTAGAAATGTGTGTTTTTCTGATTTCAGAGCCATGTGTTTTATGATAAATTTATATTAGAAAATTGATGTTTTACAGACTGAGACTTTCCAAACAAATATATCTGGACAGCAATATTTTCATGATAAGATGTAAGAAAAATGTGACTAATGAAATGAGCTATTTGGTAGTATATACATCTTGCATATGGATATTTTTTTCTGTATAAAATCCACTAGATACTTTACATTTGCTGCTAGTCTAAGCCTCAAGTTAAGCTTTTATTTGCTTATGCTTCTAAATGAACAGTAATTCATATAATTTCAAAAACAAAATGATAGAAGATTAAATGTATTCCTCTGGACTTCTTGAATGTTGTGCCAAATGAAAACGGATATGATTAATTTCCAGTTGCAATAGTCTGGCACAAATCCATTCAAGAAATTGCACTCAGATGAAAGGATTCCAGTGCCAGCTGAAAAACAAAATCATATGGTTCTTCTTAAGGAAGAAGGAAACAACCTTGGGTTAGTAATCAATACAGTGGACTACTAAACTAAGTCACCATTGGAATTCATTTCTGTGAAAAATGTGTCTGTGCAATTGTACTGAACAATTTTAACAACGAAAATAAAAATTAATAGAAAATAAAAAAAAGAATAGAAAAAAGAAGCAAGCTAGATAAAGTTAAACATGCAATAAAGTAAAAAAAAGAAAAAGAAAAAAGAATAAAACCCAAAAATAGCTTTCACCACTTACAATAATTTGGAATTATTGAAAGATAAAAATAATATAAAGAACAAAAACTATTAAGAATCGAGTACTTAAAATGAAACAACCAGAAAAAAACTAATTAATTTAAAATAGAAATCTCTCTAATATTAAACTTATAGAAAACAATTACAACATATAAAATACTAATTCAGTATTAATACTAGTAGGATTAAGAATGCTAATGTTACTCTTTTAAAATATTTAAAGCATTTCACAATAAAATCAACATTCAGAATTAACTTGTACTCATTTTAAGAGAGTTATTAGATTTGCAAATTTAATTAATTATCTATTATGCCAGGAATGCATTGAAATAATATACTACTTTCATTTTCCTATAAGTGTATGCTTATTTTATATGATTTTCTCACCAACCTGATTAAATTACTCTTTATTTACTTACTTGGCATTCTCTTCTCGTATTTGGATACTGCTTGCAACATCAAATGCAATTTTTGTGGTTTCAAGTCTCTTAGCCCCAGAGAGTCTGCTGAATACATCTAGTTTATAGTAGTCTAAGATGTCTATCATTATACTTAATTGTACAATTAAGTATAATTTCACTTTGAAATTAGTGGAATGCGTGTGTGATTTCAAGCAGAGAGAAGCAGCTATTACAAAAGCAATCATATAACCAAGTGTGAAATATAGCCATGTATGCCTTCTGTGGAAACATACTAACAAATAACCTTTTCCAAATTTAAAATATTTTTATGCTCTCCTCTCTTGAAGACTCTCAGTGGCTAACAATCAAAAGTATCATACAAAAAACCCATTTGAAAACTGATTTGAAGAAACAAATCAGTGCACTGAAATAAATATCTGAAATACATTCACCAATACACCCCAACATTCAATGCATGTCTTCCTCCTGGGTAAAATGGAAAATCCAGGTCTTAATTGTTCCCGTTACCTTAAAATGGGTTGCTGGACAACATTCAGAAGATGCAAATATTTTCTTTTTTGGTGCCCATAATTACCACTATGTGGGCTCAAATAATTTTTTAATGCACACACAGATTCTTTTTTTAATTTTAATTTCATTTAATTTTATTTTACAAACAATATCTTTCACCAAACAAATTCAATGTAGGTCTTCACCCAGCAGTGTTCTAGATGTCTGATCTGTTTCATCTCTCTCAGCTCTTCAGAGAACCAAGGAGCTGCATGGATTTGTGAGAAGGGAAATAGCATGCTGATACAATCCAATGCAATTCCATGGTCATCATTCATTTCCAGCAGGCAATTAGGGTCCTGACTGAACTGCCTATCATATCATCAAGGATGTCCCTAAATGCCCTCTGAAAACAAGTAGATCCATTAATCTCCTGGGGTAAAGAGAGTTGTGATAGATCTTCCTTATTGAGACTGTGCATCAGATTGCAAAATTCTAGCATCAGAGAATTGATCCACAAGGGGCTAAGCTCATTGTCAGCCAATTTTAGATCACATTTTACCCTTCCCCTAAAACAAACAAACAAACAAACAAACAACCCAATGTCAACCCCATCCACGTGCATCATGACTTCATAATGTATGCCTACCTCCAGACCCTCTCACCAAAAGAAAACAGATTGAAGACGTCTGGCACAATAGAGTTTGGGACACTGTACCACTACCTTTGAAATAAAGTCCAGACTCCAGAAGCCTGGAAGGGATGCAAACAGACAACACAGGAAGTGGTATAAAATCAACACACCCGTCAGACCAGTATCAGAAACGAGCTGACATCTGATTTTCAGTGTTTGAAATATTTTCAATTTTTCAAGTAACATTGAACATTAGAAATCAGAATACTGGATACTTGTTCCATTATTACATAAGGTAAGAGACCACAATGCAGTGATAGAACACATATTTTTTGCAGATGTCCCAGGCTAAATTCCTGACATTTCTAGATAGAAAATCATATTAGGTAGACTTTATTTAATTGCAAAGGCCAGCTCTACATTACATAATACATCTATTCATAAAAACAATATTAAAAATAAAAGTATGAAACAATAGATTAGACTGGTCTTTAGCACTGATTTTTTGATTAGTCATAAAATTTATTTTAAAAAAAAGATTGTTTCAGAGATATCCAATCAACACTAGCATTAGAACAAAAGTTTGTAATCCTCCTGAAAATCTTAGGAGACATATCAATAAGTGAAAACAGAAGCCTCTCCATCCCATCTTTAGTAACTATAACCACTTTTATACATAACCTTGTCCCTACGTGAATTCTTCTTCCTGCATTTTTGATCTCTTTTCTTGTTTTCTGTGATTATGCCTGCTAGATTTAGAACATGACAGGCATTGGTCTGTATTCCTTCTTATGCATTACAGGTAGTCCTCGAATTACAACAGTTCATTTAGTGACTGTTTGAAATACATCTGCCCTGAAAAAAGTGACTTATGACCATTTTTCACATTTATGACCATTGCAGCATCCCCATGGTCAGGTGATCAAAATTCAGATACTTAGCAATTGACTCATATTTATATTGGTTGCAGTGTCCCGGGGTTACGTGCAACCTTCTGGCAAGCATGGGGAAGTCAGATTCACAATGGAGAAGTCAGATTCACTTAACAACTTGTTACTAATTTAACTGCAGTGATTCACTTAACAACTGTGGCAAGAAAAGTTGTAAAATGGTGCAAAATTTACTTAACAAATTTCTCACTTAGCAACAAAATTGTGGTTTTAAGTTTACCTGTATTTCATTTATTAATTTGTCAGAGGTGCTCACAGTTGATTAACGTATTTTGGTTTTAAATCATCCATGTCATTTGTTGTGCTTTTGTACACTGAAGATTTGATGAAATGGTGTAAAAGTTTCAGCTTGAATCCCATAAGATTTTAAACTTCCCCAATTCTAGCTATGTGAATGTCTTTTCAAGCATATATTAGGTAAAACTATTTGTGTCAATGTAGCCTATCTTTCTGCTTCTGTATAATGGAAGTTAATTAATGGAACATCTTGCTAATTTCTGACATTCAATCCTGTTGAATTTGCACCCTTGCATATATTTGATTACAACAGTTGTTTAATACTTCTCCAATTTACTATCAATTCCTATATTTAAAATTTCTGCAGCAAGGTGAAGTGATTTCTATCTCACTGAGTAATGAAAATGTCAGTAGTTACAGGCAGTGAAAAGCTGACAATCCCTGAACAAATTATTGTAAGAGGCAACAAAATACCAGGATTTCAAAAACTACTCTGCAATTCATGAATATTGGCTTCAGAGTTATTGTATGCAGTTGAGACTGGTTTCTATTGAGCTATAGGAATCAAATTACTCGAGACAAAACAAATTCTATTATCAAATAAAAGTACTAAAGCGATAAACACAGAGAAAGGTGCAATTGACAATTAAAGGTGCATTTGGCCATTATGTTATGCACACCTTTTCAAATGGAGAGAAAAATCAGGCATGTGAATAATTCAGCGAGAATATTTCTGCCTCCCAATACCATCCAAAACAAGAAAATATCTTTTCAGATGGTCAATTGCATTAATCAAAATAGATTTTGTTTCAAACTCTTCCACAGAGTTATGTTCTTGTAGCTAGCGAGTTATAACATTTATTAACCAAATTGAGAATGGTCACTTTAGGAATTAATCTATATGAAGATTATTCGGTAACTGATTTTTCCAGCCTGTTATTTTTCCTATATCTTTAATGCCATGTGAATTCATTCTATTTCCTAGTACTTTTTTTTGTATTGCTGAATAACTTATCAAGCTCTGACACCTGTTTTCCAGAGAATTAGCCTTCATTATCAACTCTGACTTACCTCTATATTGCCAACTGAGATTACATGAAGCTGTAATTATACTCTTTGTCATTCCAACAACAACAAAAAAAGAATTGGCTCTAGTCGTAGGATTAGGATCTAAAGTAAAGAAAGCCAGCAACATATGCCCCAAAGAAGAAAACGCTGCATCACCCTTTGTAGGAAAAACAACTGAAAATTTCCAAAGGTGTGTCTGTTTGAATTTTCTTGTAGCTAAACACCAAATTGTCTCATATCTATTAATAGGCTGAAAAAAAGATTTAGTGGACTTAAGAGCTTCACATTTAGTGCCTGATGTTATTACAGTACAAATATTTCTGACCAGGGGACGTCCAGGCAAGGGATAAAAAAAATCAAGATGGCAGCCATAAACAAAGTTTTTTTATGTGTGTCATACTGCACACTCACAGTCTCCACTGTCAACTTTGAACCTTTTAACATTGCTCTCCCGCCATGAATAAGTCTATTCCAGACTAACAGACACCTAGAATATTCAGGAAGAAGTTATTTTTGGAATTCTGAACTAAAGCACTTTATGCTGTAAATTTTTGTCAGGATGTGAAAACAGATCTGCTATCAACATGTGAATTTGAGAAGCCTAAATGCAATGGGGAGAGATGAAACAAAGCATAGTATTGACTGTTGAATCATACGTTACAGACAACACTTCCAGAATATTAGCCATGAACCCTTGTTCAGTGCTCAGAGCTACGACATGCTGACAGAAAGTATCACTTTCCATTACCACAGGGAACAAAGCTAAGATTTGTAGCTAGCCACATTAAAGAAGCTGGGATCTGAGACAGCAATGAAGCCCAAAGCAACATTAACTTTACCATCCCATAGAGTTTTGATAGGCAGAGAATATAATCTATATCTATAAAAGAGAAGTGTGGGTTTGTATGTGTTCTATTCAAACCCACACCCCTGCACCTATCTCCCCCAAATTTGGCACATATATACTTTGGGGTTGCGAGATCAGCACTGTAGGGGTCACGAAACCCATTGGGGGGTCTATGCCCCAATAGGGACACAAAGGAGACACCCCCACTGACACAGCAAAAAACTCACAGAAAAAGCTGAACTGCGCATGCGTAGCACAGCCCCCTTTTCCCCAACCGTTTTTTCA
>JANHJO010004644.1:24743-39001 GCA_032468235.1 Pseudoxyrhopus heterurus | reverse complement strand
AGTATAAGCCGAGGGTGGTTTTTTCAGCCCTTTTTGAGGGCTGAAAAACTAGGCTTATACTTGAGTATATACAGTATTCTAAATCTGATCTTTATGGTACCTCTTTATTAGTGATTTAGTCACAATATGAGACATAGAAGATTCTTCTCAAGCAGCATTGTTGGAAAACATTTACCATTTATTCATCTTGGCTGTACACTTCTATGTTTCACAAGCATATGTTTCAGTTGGTATAACAACACTCTTGAAGAGTTTTATCTTTGTGGTAATACCTATAGTTATTGTAGACCAAATTGGGCACATGCATTGAAATACAGCCACTGCCATTCCAATTCAATGGTTAATGTCCTTATCTGCACCTCCATCAATAGACATAATGCTACCAAGATAAGCACATCATTGGACTGGTTCTATAGCTTGGCCAAGAACTGTTATAGGCATATTATCCTGAGCATTTCTGACTTGCATAAATTTGGTCTTTTCAAAATTTATCTGTAATCCAATCTTTTTGGCCTTAGTATCTAAACTGGTGATCATTTCTTGAAAGCACCCCTTTGTTTCACCAAGCAATGCAATGTCATCAAAAACCGCAATTGTTGGAAGTAGGGGAGTTGACACAAGTGAAAAATATGCATCACACTGGGAACTTCATCCTTAGCATTTGCATCGACTGTTGCCCTGCAAGTATAAAAGGACACAGTTTTAGTTGTCATGTCACAAGTCTTCATACCATCTTGGGACAATGGTTGTCCAATCTTTCTTGAAAACCTCCATCAATGGAACACCCACAACTGTGGGAGGCAAGCCATTCCACTATTAGGAATGATTATTATGATTAATAATTCTCACTGTCAGGAAGTATTAATTCCAGTAGCTCTTTTTCTACTCTCCAATCTTTTCAAAGAATTTAAAGTTGGCCATAATATCATCTGAACGCTTGCTGACATTTAAAAGCTGAAGATAGACAAGGAAACCATAATTAGTGGTTCAGAATCAATATGCTCTTGAACAATAGAAATTGCAGTCTCCTACCTCCTGAGTTATAATACTTATAAGAAGTAAGCGGGGGGGGAAATTAAGTTTCCTATATAAACCAAATCAACAGCAATTGCTACACTTCCCTGATGTGTTGTTTGCATGTGCTTGCCTGAGCAACTTGCCAAAACTCTGAGCTGTGTTATAAGAAAATGGTATCACCCTTTGTGTATCTACATTCCCATTGAAAATTAGTATCACATGGCAACACAGTTTTGCAGCGAAGTATTTTTCCCAATATCTGCAATTGTGGTGGATTATAGTGTAGACTTTCTATATAGGTAGAGTTAAGAGGGAGAACAATAGCTTGCTTGAGTGACCAGATAGGCCAGATTTCAGCGTCTGTTCCTTATATGAGAAGGAAAAATCAAGACAAATTTGGGAAAGGGGTATTATTACTTGGAATTATGAAGATGATTAGAAGGATTAAGGTTCTCCAGTACTATTTGCTTCAAGCTCAGGCTGGATAGTCAAGTTAGCCAAAAATTCTTACCACTGGGAAAATGTTTCAAGTGAAGCTCCACACAGCATATACAATTGCTTGAATTGGCTTGTAGCTGGGCCAGAAGAAATCAGTTTGGCTCCCAAGGAAGACAACACCATGTAAGTGGAAGCATGTAGTGCCAATACTGAAGTGGTGCAAATCCCTGTATATCAGTATTCTAATTCCTAAATGGCAGTTTTACAACATGTTTCACAGTTGGTGTGAATAATTGTGATCACAGGGGCAAGGGGTTGGTGACAAAATAGTGCCAAAGTCCCATGTAGAAATATCCTTAACCCTATGGCATTATAACACTAACTGGCAAGAATTAGAGTCCTGAAGAGTTAATACTTGGCAGAGGGACGGAGCCACCTGCTTGAAAATGCATCTGAGACAGCTGGATTTTCTTTGAATATTATGAGACAGTGTGATGCTGTTGGAAGAGAAAGATCATAAAGGATAAAAAAGAAAGCAAGTGTCTTAACCTAATTGGATCAGAGCCAGAAAAGGATTAATTTATGAAAGAAGAGTTGCTAGAGTCCCAAGTATTCCAATGTATACTAAGCTATT
This sequence comes from Pseudoxyrhopus heterurus, assembly GCA_032468235.1. NCBI lineage: Eukaryota > Metazoa > Chordata > Lepidosauria > Squamata > Pseudoxyrhopus > Pseudoxyrhopus heterurus. The sequence goes on along the minus strand of JANHJO010004644.1, from coordinate 36,912 downwards.
TTGGGAAGAGAGAGACTTGCAACACTGCAACAGGATATCAATATTTTTAAAGACCATTCTTCAAGACTCATCTATGGGCAATAACCCTATGCACACACAAAATTAATAAAGCTGGAAAAGCAACAATCTGCACTGTTATCTATTGAATCCAGCAATTAGAGTTTGGAATTGCTGTACTATACAGTAGGCGGTAAAGCATCTCTGCCTTTTACATGTCTCCTGGTCTCAGCAGATAATAGTGCTTGTCTGATCTTGTCTGGGCTTGAGAGCTGAGAGTTGGGTTTAGTAGCTAATATTAAGCAGTGCATTTAGATGGAAGACTTCTAAAGAATACTAAGACTATAGGCTAGATGTTGGAATAAAAAAATGGGATTTCCATATTGTTTTCAAAGGACACTGCATAGATATGTCCACAAACACAACAAGGCTACAAGGAATGTATCAAGAGATACATTCATTTTTTCAGGATTTTTTTCACACATCTTGTTTCTCATTCAACATACATTTGTTTTGAATGACACAAATAGAAGAAAATATATACCGGTATTAAGTCATCAACATTACAACCAGAGTTAAAATTTGTTGAAGCAGAGAAGAAGACAAGTGAATAAGGCTCCCATGATCAGCTGAGAGAAGATAACATATGATTAACAATTGACCAAATTCACGATTGATAGCTGAAAAAGGAAGCAAGAAAAAACACACGTGGGCCTTTTGCTCTTTTTATGGTCATCTTCAAAGCGGAAGGGTTCAGCCATGAAATCCTTCTTCTTTGCAAACAAGGGATTCTGACAAAAGTGATTTTGTGCACTGTATTAAATATAAAATAAGCCTGAAAAACTTGACTTTAAACAATTTATTTTTACCTCTATATCCTATAATAGGAAAAAAATACAATACATTATATGTGTGAATTGATACATTAAACTTCAGAGCACAATTTAAATATCTGTTTTTAAAATATAATTATTTAGAGATATGGACCTCAACGTTGACTCAAGTGAGCGTTCATTTGACGCATGTGCTGATATTTATTTCTGTAAGCTCAGCATTTAAAGAAATATATTAGTATCTCAAGTGCCTTTATTTATTATTTAATTCATTTAAATCTAGGGCAACACTGCTGAAAATTGAGAGTACACGAATTCATGATGCTACTGCATTAATTTAAAATAGATCCATAATAAAGGTAATCCTTGACTTACAACAGTTCTTTTAGAGAACTGTTCAAAGTTATAATGACACTGAAAATTATGATCATTTTTCAGAATTATGACTGTTGCAAGATCCCCAGGGTCATATGATTTACATTTGGATGCTTGACAAAAAATGATATATTATCATGGCTTGTTACATAGTCATCCAGATGTTTATATTGGATTTGGCACTTTTATCAACCTATCAAGTCCTTCATAATGATCTGGGATAGCACCATGTTGTTGCATGATGTTAAATGTAATATCACAAGATGTTCCGAATAAAGTTGCCTTTTGCAATTGACTGATGGTGATTTTGTCAATGCTGGTGGCGTTCTGATAGTGATCCAGATGTTTTGGGATTGTACCCAAAGCATGTATTGCTACTAATTTTGCTTTCTTTTGTCAAGTCATTTTACATCTATTTGTTGATCTTTGTATTTGGTTATCTTCCCAGGTTCTTTCTCTTCTATTCTGCTGTCTCCAGGCATTTTTTTGTCTTTCTTATTGTCTGGATGCATAGATTGAGCATTATTGATAATGATGCTTATTGATAGTCAGTACTGCTTATTGAATAATGATTATTATTAATAACAATAACAATCAATATTATTTGAAATTACACATTATTATTTTAAGTAACAAATTTGATAAATATATTAATCTGTTGAAGTAAAAGTAAATAAGAATCTTATTACATCTTAAGAACCAAAACACGTATCTTGGCATAAACTTTCATGCATCCCTTTTGATTCAAAAAAATTCAAACTGTAATATCTTTATTAATATTTAAGATATTAGATATTTAAGGAAAAAATAATCAAACTTAAGTGTTTCTAAGCAAATCCACTTGGCAATATATCCTGATATACCTAATGGAATTTACTGTTTGATAAATTTTTTAGTCAATTTTATTGGAAAATTATATGCATGTTTTCCTGAAATGTTCTATTAATTCAGCCTACTCAACAATAAAGATTTTTGAGATTATAATAATATTTATTAGCATTATAATTAATGAGAATGATGCCGCTCTGTAAGCCTCACTTTTGTCCATGTTGACAAAGTTTTGCCCTATGATGCAGCATTTTACCCAACTGAAAGTTACAAAGTATCAAACAGGCACAAGAGTTTAGCAGTGAAGAGACAGATTCCAGCATGATATAATATCATAAGGTATCATAGTATGATTAAAATTCTTTTCAAAATAGTTGTTCACTGAAGTGTCTTTTTCGCTTTTCAAGTTTTATCACTGATGTGGAAACCCACCCTTACGTGATTTTTTTTAATTGAAAGCCTTACGGTAACTGAGGTAATTTCTAAAAATAATCTCTATAAAAACTATTTTACATTGCTTCATCATCTTGAAAAAAAATATCTTGGATGTTATTCTGAATTTTTAACATACCAAATTTGAAGCTAGTTCTGGACTTCTTTTCTCTACTAGTATATTCATGACTGCAATCAATGTAGCAATTTATAAATTTCCAGGCTGGAAGCGAAAACAGGATAAGATCAAATATATTTTTTCATAAACCAAATTTTAGAACTTCTTTTTATCAGAACACCTTAACATCTCTAGAATTATAAATTGAATGGAAAGGCAAGCTTTGATTCCTAGGAATGCCTGCTATGGTTGAGGAAGAGTTTACTCACTTCCCAAAGGGCAAATTTGAAAATAGCATGGTAACTGACAAAGCAGTTGCTGTGCAAAGAATACATAATAAACCTGACTGTTCTCTTTTAAGTATAACTTGATTATACCATCCACTAAGGAGGCTGCTATTTCCTGAGTAATATTCACTTGCCAATACAGGTAGTCCTTGACTTACAACCACAATTGAGCCCAACATTTATGTTGCTAAGTGAGAAATCTGTTACATGAGTTTTGCCCCATTTTACAAATTTTCTTGCCACATTTCTTAAGTGTATCACTGCAGTTGTTAAATTAGTGACACCATTGTTAAGTAAAACTGGCTTTCCAATTGATTTTACTTGTCAGAAGGTTACAAAAGGTCATCATATGATCCCGGGACACTACAACCGTCATAAATAAGAACCAGTTGTAAAGCATCTGAATATAAATCACATGATCGTGGAGATGCTGCAATGGTCATAAGTGTGAAAAATGGTCATAACTCACTTTTTTCAGTGCTGTTGTAACTTTAAACAGTCACTAAATGAACTGTTGTAGGTCGAGGACTATCTGTATAAGCTAAAGCATTTGGACATGCAAAGCAACTAATGACTTTGGTGACAGTTCACTGTTTAAATTCATATGTTCTCAGACAGTGCTATAAAATTTTCAACCTGAAGCCACTGCTTCATTGTTAAGGCAAACCATATTGACTTTGGCATTCTCCCCAAATACTTTTCACCTCAAATATAATTAGTATTTTATTACCTAATAAAAATGTAATGGTTCATTCACTTACCATATACAAAATTGGGGAAATTCCCTACTCTATGTGCCTTTAACATTTTGAATGGAATGAAGGCTGAGACTAGATTACTTCCAATATGCTTTTTTAATCGAATCTGGTTGTAATAATCAAAGAAGGCAATTTTTCATTTTATATTTTAACTGTTATTTGAAATTTCGCTGAGGATAACGGAGAAAATCAAATCATACGTACTGTACATTCAATATTACTAACACATAATGACACAAATGATACAAAGCAAGGAACTATGGCACTTACAAATCCACATAGGTTTTGGTATTTGCTTCCTTTCTAATGCATACAATTTAGGAATTATAGATTTGTTATGGGAAGGATATGTAGATCCACAGAAAATTCTTTGACAAATGGCAACTTTGAATTTGGTTTAACAATAACAACACAGACTTATAGATATCTCCCGCAGCAAAAAGGTTTGTGCAGTTCAGATTTTTTTTTTAATTTAGTAAAATGTCTTTTGTAAACTTTGACCTATTCCCATACTCTGCAGCTGCTTTTTGTGAAATATAAAAAAATGCAAGGAAGTTGTAAAATATTTACAAATCTCCTTTCATCCCAAGAAGTCCAAAATAAATTTATTCTTTAACAACTGTTGTGATTTGCCTAATAACAGTGGCAAAAAAGTCATAAAATCAGGCGTGGCTCACTTAACAACAGAACTTCTGGTTGCAAATTTTATTTATTTATAATCTCACCATATGTTTATAAATACCTCAAGGAAGTGAATACATACTCTTCCTCCTCCTATTTTCCCAACAACAACCCTGCAAGGTGGATTGTAACTGGTCCAAAGTGACCCAGCTGACTTTCATCCCTAAAGTGAGACTAAAAGTCGGCGTTTCCTGGTTTTCAGTCTGGTCCTTAACCACCACTAGACCATGCATTTCCATCATTTTGGTATTAAAAATGCAACTTTATTGCTATGTTAAAAAGAGCTTCTAGGAAAATTAATTTAGGACTGCAAGTCTGAATCTTATATTTCATAATTTTTCCTCCCTCTCTTCCCACGCCCCGCCCTCCCCGTCTGAGATTTAAAAAAAAATAAAAACTGTTTCAGTATAAGGACCCATCTCTGCGTTATGATGCAGATTGTTTTGCTGCTTTTTACTTCAGAGCAAGTCGGGTAATAAAAAAAAAAAGTCCTGCTGTAAATGCACAAAGAAGTAAAAAAATGGCAAAGAGAATAAAAGAGGGCTGTGGCCTAGAAAACACAAACGAGCAAAGGCAATATGCCAGCCAGACGGGTTACTCAGCCGGTAGCTTTCTGACCTGCCGCGGGCCTTTTTTTTCCCCCCAGGTGATGTGAAGCAGCATCTCCGAGGCCTAGCCACGCCCCTTCCCCGCCCCAGGACAAACACAAAACAGCTTCCACCCGGAACGAAAGAGGCGTGGCCAAGGGTGGCAGGCGTGGCTTCGGAACCGAGCAGGAGGCGGGCTAATGAGGCAGGTTAAAAAAGGGACGAAGAGAAAAGGGGCGGAGGGTGCCTGGCGTCGGAACCGTTGGGCTCGGGAGGGCCGGCGCTGCGGGGCACCGCTAGGCTTGCGGCGAGGGAAGAGCGGCGGCCACGCCTGTCTAAGCCTTCGCCCGCCTTGGGGGAGCGGCTTGAGCGCGGGAGGGGAAGAGCCAGCAGCTGCTGCCGCTAGTGTCGCCTTACCCAAAGAAGAGGAAGCGGGGGAGGTAATTGAACAGCGGGCGCCGCTGCCAGGATAAAAGCTTCTTTGCCCATCTCCCTTGGTCAGGCTGGGTGTGGAGGGAAGGGGCCGCATTTAGCCGGAGAGCCAGCCAGCCTGTTCCCCCCTTGCGGTCGGGATCCCGGATAGGGCTGAAGAGAGCGCTGCTCCTTCGGGTTCTGCAAAGACCCCGTTTCCAGCCCGAACCACAAATATAGGCTCTTTTATATCGGTACAAAGGCAGCGTCGGGAAGGAACAGGATTGAAGTGACGCCGGAGATTTCCCTTCTTGGGTTGTCTTGCCCCGAGTGGAGCTTTTTGGCTACTTGGGATTTTCGAAAACTCTCCGGGGCCCTTCCTGTCATTTGCCTGCCCGGACGCCAGAGACCCTTGCAGAGCGCCGAAGGCACCGCGTCCAGCACCTTAGGCTGGCTTCTGCGCGGAGCCTGCGTACGCCCGAGGTTGGCCGCTTTGTCCCCGCAGCCTCGGTCCGTTTGGCCGCTCGCTTTCTGAGCGCCTTTAGCGTCGAGCGAATCTGAACGCCGTGGGCGTAGCTTCCTCGATTTGCTCGCCAGGGTCCCTCGCTTCCTCTCGGTTTAGTCCTGGTGTTAAAACGCAGAGGGGGGAGCTCTCTGCGTTAAAAAGCATCGGGACCCGGAAGGGAGATCGAGTCAGTTGTGGGGCGTGTTTGCGATCGGAATCTCGCCGACTAGAAAGAAGAGAGAGCGTGTGATCCAAGTTGGGGAGAGGGGAGAGGACGACAACGAGGAAGCCGGGCTCTTGGCTCCCCTTCCACCCCTCTCCCCTGCCTCAGCCGAAGACCGAGAGCCAAGGTATCGATTGGAGCGAGGCGGAACAGAGCGGTCCGCCCGTCCGGCTCTCTTTCTGCTGCTGAGCCCTGCGTGCGTGTCCCCCTCTGTATGGTCTCCGTTGTGCGGGCGCTGGGGGAGGAGGAGGAGGAGGAGGCAGGCGGGGGGGATGGGGACAGGGCGTGTGTCTGTGTCGAGCGGTGGATCCGAGAAGCAGACGGGCCGCGCTTTCGGTCGCTCGGCTGAGTCCACTTTTTTTCTCGGCCTCCTCTTCCTCGGCCGCCCTTGCGCCTTATTCTTACCCGTTGGCCAAAACGCGCTGAACGTCTCTAGATAGAATCAGGAGAGGAGAGAGCAGGATGGAAAGGGGCTTGTTGCGTCCTGCCAGTTTTATCAGCTGAAACGCGAAGCCTGGCCGTGTGAGGAGGCTTGGGAGACAAAAGCCTGGGGACAAAGAAGGCTAAGAACAACTGTAAGGGAAGTCCCGACGTATAAAGGGCGAAGCAGGTACGGAGGGGATTCGGATGGCAAAGTCTCAGGGGCGATTCGAAGCTGGAGGTCTGTTTTCAAAATGAGACGGGGCTTTTCATGGTTTCAAGGTCACTTGCATTGGGGATAGAAGACAGGAATGTAATTCTAGGTGGTATCTGCAAAGCTTTAATGCTTCTTGTTTGGGGGGGGGGGAGACAGAGAGAGACACTGCATGTTTATTTCTTAATTTATAAAATGTATTGGCTGGCTATATTATCTATCCTTCATTCCAGTTTCCTGAATGCAGGGAATGGATTTGGGGGCTCCTCCTGTTTGTACATTATACAGATGAGTGGCTCTATTATGCAAAATGAAGTTCACTGTTTATGTATAACCTAACAAATGTTTGGTACTTTTATTCTCAGGCCAGGACAGAAATCCTGTGATTTGACGGTTCCAATTGGAAACTAGCAGAGGTTTACTGAAACACAGGATGACAAAGAAAGCAGTGGGAAGAAAAGTTCTTCTATTTCTACTTTACTGGGTTCATGAAGCACCATGATTTGGACTACAGAGCTTGTATGAACTTTGGAAATCTACATATTAAATGAGGCATATACAGTTGTTTGCAATATATGCTGCATTTGCTGATGGAAAAAAATGATCTGTTTTTAGAAGTCACTACTCTGGGAATCTAAAAGACATATATTTGGAAATGACTGGAATTTAGAGAAGAAACGTGGGAATTCTTCATGCATGTTATCTCTACATTAGATGCATTAATCTCATACAATAGCATGCAGCATTGTAAGGAGCAACTATAGTCATGGCATTGTGCAACCTTTTAAACGAAACATCATTGAGCTTTGCTACAAACATAGCTATACCTCTAAAGAGGATTTCGAGCAAAACAATATCAGATATATTTGAATTGAAAGATGCTTCTTGCCCAAAGATGCCACTGACTATTATGTGAAGGCATGAACAGATTTGTGGATTGCAGTTCTGTCCTGTGGCATAGTTCCATGCAACGGGCACTTTGGCTTGGATTTAAGAATCTGTTGTCTTCAGTGAAACCTAAGATGTGCTCTTGATTTGGACCTGTCTCAGAAGGTAGTCTGTAAAATGGCTCAGACCAGCTTGCTGCAGGGGAAACAGTTTTATTGCAGAGAATGGGTTTTTCACAAACTACAGCACTGCCTCCAGGAAAAAACAAGCTTCAGCAATAGCACTGCCAACAAACCGTCCATTGTGCTGAATTCTGGGTCTAATGCTTGTGTTGTCCCTGGCAAGGGAGCATCCTGGGGTGTATTGTTAGTAGGAGGTCCTGGTAGTGGCAAGACAGCAGTTTGTACTGAATTATTATGGCCAAGCTCACCTGCAAACTTACAAAGAGGTTTACATCACCAAGCACTAGCCTTCCATTTTTGTAGGGCACAGGACTCTGATACTCTCTGTGTGGGAAGGTTTATTAGAGGCTTAGTTGACCAGATCTGTCAGAGTGGACTGATTCAGGGTTATGAGGACAAAGTGAGAGAACCAGCTGTTCAAAGTCTCCTGCAACCTGGGGAATGTGAGAGAAATCCTGCCGAAGCTTTTAAAAGGTAATAAATGACACTTGATATGTTTCTTTCATACTTCTTGAGCAAATAAGGTACTTTCATAAAAACAGAAATTGCTCTTCATGTGGGTGGTATTTTCTGCTTACATGAGTTGCACAAATAAGGCCTGTGGAAAAAAGTTCACATGGAAAGATAAACATTGGGCATGGTATTCTGAGAAATTGATGTGAATCACATTCTAGATTGGCAACTTCTGATAACTCTGGGACTGGGAGTTGGGAGGGAAGAAGAAACATGAAAGGTAGTTAAAGATTAGAATGTCTCCATGGTTATATTGATAGAAGCCCTTGCTTTTGAAGATAAATGTTCAAAGTTTTCGCAGTGGCTTTCTGGAAACTACAGTTAGAGGAAAAGCCAAACAAAAATCTGACCAAGGTCATGTTGATCAAAGCATGCACTATAGTGCTATCCTGTTGATAGTTCATTTTCAATTATAGTTTATATTCAAGTATAATTTGACATTTATTCAAGATGGGAAAGTGTTACAAAGTGTTGATATTGCTGCCAAAAAAATCTGATTTTCCTATTTTCAGCTATAGTGTGAAAGGATGAAAAGCTGATGGGAGCATTTTATTCCTGAGTAAAGGTGCTTCCATCTAAAATCCTAAAATTCTTCCCTCATGGAAATGGAAAAATCAGCTAAAGTTATAGGAAAAAAACGAAGTAGTATCGTGAGCACATGTCATTCAATAAAAGATGCTCTGAAAATTTACAATATTTGAAGACTTAGTCTGTTAAATTATAAAGTAGATTTATGAAGTAGATTTTGGGGGCTATTTGATTGGAGTTGGATTTGCTGAATCCTGGACAATGGTATACCTGTAAAGAACTTGCATTACTTTATGACAACAGTGTGAGTGAATGCAGAATCATTATTGACTATGAAGCATATTGAATCACTTGATGGTCTGACTGTGTAAGTCCTATTGTTAAACTTATCTTGATATACACTAGATGTGGAGCAACAGTGGATATTAAAAGCTTACTATAATTTGCCAAGTCAGAAGAGGACTATAAAGAATATAAGCTATGATGGCATTTTATCTTTTGTGAAATTTTAGATGTAACCAGGGGAAGAAAATCTTCATTGATAGCTACGGTTTATAATTCTTTAATGTTCTAGATCAGAGCTGACTCCAGATCTTTTATGTTATAGATCTCATTAGTACTCCGCTGTATATTTGGTGGAGGAATTGGGAATCTATAATCTAAAGCCCTTAGGAGGTATCATGGATCTTATTTTCTGTGATAATGAAAATATTAGTGATGGAGGCCTGTATCCTTATATAGTGCTTTCACAGTACTGTATGCATTGTGTGTTTCCCAATGAGGAGAATTTTCCCCTCCAAATCAGGTGAAAGAACAATAAATAGAAGAACCCTAATACTTTCATTGTTGATGAGGAATAAATAGTATTTTCCCTACTTTTAGTTAGTTCCATTCATCTAGAAATTGATGGGAGTTCCCCCTCTCCTCAGTTACTTGCTGCTTTACAATTGATTTTGGTTGATTTATATAGGCCTTTCCTGGTGTGGGTTGTAAAATTTCTCATATGTAGTCTTTTATTTACATCAGTGTTTCTCAACCTTGGTAGTTTGAAGATGGGTGGACGTCAACTCCCAGAATTCCATGCAGCTTCAAGCTGCCAAGGTTAAGAAACACTGATCTACATGGAATGCTTGTGCAGCAGTCTTCCAGACATTTGTATATGGAACTGGGTAAGTCCCAGGTGAAAGAACAACCCCAAGTGGTGGTGAGCATCATAGGTGTATTTGTGAAATGCTCTACAAAATTTCTGTTTGATAGATTGCCTTAATGGTTGTACATTTCTGTCTGCTCAGTTACTCCTAATACCTTCTGTGCCTAGAAGCAGTCTTTTATTATTTATAGGCTAAATTATTTACTTTTATTATTTGTTACTTCTTTTTGGAGCCATTGTGACATCAACTTGAGAAAAATCCTCTTGGAAAAGCTGTGCTACTTTTATGATTCTACAGCACCTACCACAATAATGTTAAAGAAGTACTGAATAATAGCTATTTGTTTCTCTAATATAATCCTGTTTAGGTAATATTTGGATTAAGAAAATGTAGGAAACTATGGAAACTATGGGAAATCCCAGTAGAAGTATGGTGAATGATGAGGGATATTGAAAGTTGCTAGTCAAGGCATACACTAGGTTCTTCATCTCTGAGTTGAGTAGTAACACTGGAAAAGAAATGGCATCTGGATTTGATTTCCCAATCTTAATGCCATTTTTCTGACTTTTGAAATCAGAATCTCAAGAAGAGATTCTCATCTCTTTAATAAAAATGCATGACACTTATAAACCTTAAAAGCACCAACAGGTATTATGGCTAGCGACATTGATGATGGACAAACTCAGGAGAATATCTGTGTTGCTCCCATACTGTATTTCAGAAACTGCTTGTTTCTCCAAAACCTAAGAATGATTTTATTCTGCCCCATACTAAAGTCTTGGTTGCAGGTTACTGCAGTTTTAAAAACCTGTAAACAAAGCTGCAACTTGAAGTTCTGTTTTTCGAATGGCTGTAAAAAAAGTTAGTCAATCCTCTCTTTAATAAAAATCACAAATTAGAAATGGAGTTTGAATCTTCAGTTGTGGCACAACAAAAATGAGAGGAATTTCTGTTTTACACAGACATGTTTGAAATGTATAATTTGTGTGTTTTAACATGTAAATAAGAATGCTTCCTAGAAATATATTTTAAGATCTTAAGGCAATGTGTAACTTTATAAAAGAGGGAGATAACAAAGGTTTGCATGTTAATGGGGCTGAGAAAGTAATATTCACAATTGCTAATTTTCATAATCCTTTATGGAACATGTTAATCTGAAAGTCCCAGTGATTTGATTTAATGCTTTAAAACACATAATACCAACACACATTATAAAGTACCATAATATGTAACCAGGCAATAATTTGAGTAAATGTCATTCTTCAATTTAGGTCCTTTTACGTACATTTGTTATATAATTCCCACCCAACCTTCAATACTGGCTGAGCTGAAGTCCTAGATCAGTTGTGGCGAACCTATGCCACGCGTGTCCGATGTGGCACGTAGAGCCCTCTCTGAGGGCACGGGAGCAGTCGCAGTGCCGCACATGCGCACATGCTGCACGCCATTTTTGCCGTGAAATGGGCCCTCCCACCTGCCCCTGCAGCGTAAATCAGCTGTTTTTCGGCTCTGGGGATCACGCGTGCATGTGCAGGGGGTGGGGGAGATCATGCACGCATGTGCGGGGATCACGTGTGCATGTTGCAGGCACGCACACACATGCATGTGCGCACACATACACACTTTCAGCACCAGACACCGAAAAGGTTCTCCACCACTGTCCTAGATCATATGAGAGCATAAAGTTGCGTAAAACTTCTTTATGTCTTACTTTGCTTACGTGGGAATTTCCAAATGTGTGGTATTGATGCAGAGGTGTTCAAATTGTTCAGGCTAGTCCAAACATAGTAAGTCTTGCACCTGTGTGATGGGGATCTTCACACAGTGTTTATATTCTGAGAGCAAGTCTTAATAACTTTCTAGCAGAGATAATAAAATGAGTTTACATGCCTTAGGTGTTCTAATGACATTTAGGAAAGGGTATAAGACCTTAAAAGCCCTTCAACTTGCTGAGAAAATATTGTTATCCAACTCCAATTTATAGGTAGCTTTAGAGCTGCTGGTAGTGGATGTTCTTTGAACTGGACAATTACTGGAATCAAGGGCAAAATTTCTAAGTACATTCAAAATGCAGGAATATGCCTCTACTCAGCTACTTGAATATAGTGGAATTCAGATAATAAACTTACATAGAAAGAAAATATATGGATGTACCATATATAGCTGGGACACGGTGGCTCAGTGGGTAAGACGCTGAGCTTGTCGATCAGAAAGGTCGGCAGTTCGGCGGTTCGAATC
>JANHJO010004644.1:11652-24245 GCA_032468235.1 Pseudoxyrhopus heterurus | reverse complement strand
GCCCTTCCCAGGAGTCCCCACGTAGCCCATTTTGGATGCCAGGTAAGTACAGGGCCTGCATGGAGGCTCAAGAAGGCCAAAAAAAAGGGCCTCCTGGAAGTTCCTCCAGAGCCTGGGGGAGGCCATTTTTGCCCTCCCGGAGGCTCAAGGAAAGCCTCCAGAGCCTGGGGAGGGTGAAAAATGGGCCACCTGAAGTTCCGGAAGGCCGGAAACTCCAGAGCCCGGCTGTTTTCAGCCTCCCGGAGGTTTGAGGAAAGCCTCCAGAGCCTGGGGAAGGCGAAAACGCACACCTGCCATGGTGCAGGAGGCCGAATAGGCCACACCTACCATGGCCACACCCACCCAGCAACTGGAGAGAGAACCAGTTGCTGAAATTTTTGAAGCCCACCCCTGATTATATGTCACAGGGTGGGGCATCAGAATTTTAGAGATGTTTCGGTGGGGCATGGCCAAAAAAAGTTTGGGAACCACTGCACTAGACCAAACTGGCTGTTGTCAGGTTCTGAGTGCTATCAGATGAAAAGGTTGTATAAAATACATTATAACTACAGGACTACTGAGATTCCGTTTCCTAAGATGATTCTATGTATTTGTCATTGTTGTTGCATTATAAGATTCATTGGCCTGATTTAGCTTGTAGCTTAAAAAAAAAAACTATAAATAACAAGTCATGTATTTTAAAGACATGTCTATACCAGAGCAGTTCATATATTATGTGGTTTTCTGAAGAGTAGTTTCTTGACTAAACTACAATTTGCTGGGTGTGCACAATATGCTGCTATCAAACTAATATTATAGAGGAGTTTGATATTACGGTGGTGATTTCTTAAGATTCTGTAAATATTGAACTGGAAGGCTTAAGTCTCAGTCTGTTTGTGGGCTGCATACACTGAAAGTGATCCAGTATTTAAAAGTGAGCAAAACTTCTAGAAATATTTTTTCTATCTTATTAAAAATCATTAAGTAGATGACTGACTGATAACTAATATTAACAATATTTAATTGTACACTGAGTGTAAATGTAGTGAAATTTTAGCTTTTGTTCTATTACTTTTTTAGAGTACAGCTATCAGCCTAGGATAATAAAAGTCCACAGTGGATTAATTGAATATGTAAATCTAGCCAGTATCTCACAATTTTCTGTGGCCATTTGTTTCTTAGCTTGTATTAGCAAGGTGTGTTAGCTTCAAAATTAGCAGAATGTAATCATAAAATTGAAGTTTGTGTTCATTTACACAACAATATCAATAAGTTGAAAAAGTATTACATTCATACTGCAGCTTTTCATTTTCAGATGAAGCTGTCCGAAATGTGATAACCTCTACTGGCAGGAAGATGGCAGAATTAAACTTTTGCTGTCCAGTGCCAACTAAACCTCTTCTTAGTTTGCCTTCTACAGAAAAAGAGCTTCCTTCAATTCCATCTTAAGCCATTTTTTTTTTAAAGTTAAAACCTTCAGAGTGAAGAGAAAGGAAGATTTGCATCAAGATGAAAGTTATTTCTGCCAATTCCAGGGTGTCCCTTGGTTCACTGAGGCGTTACCCAGGTATAATCCTAGGAAGACTGTTTAAGAACAGAATGGAAAAGAAACAAAAATGGACCTTTCCAGGTCAGTTACTATTGATATGACTGGTTCCTTCCAATCCACAAGGCTAAGAATAAAGTCTTGAGCTCTTTGTTCTTATTCTCTACTCTTGCGTAAGAGAAACCTCATATCAGCTTCTCTTTTGGTAATTATTCCTTTTTCTTCTCCCTATAATTTTTCTCTCCTTGTTAACCTGTGGCCTAAGACAGAGTTGAGGGAAACCTTACTGTTCTACAGATGAATCATATGGCTAGCCAGAGTTTTTTGACCATCATTCATTGTAATGCTATTCTGATACCAAAATCACTTTCTTAAAAAGCACCATTTTTTTAGGCAGAATGTTAATTGCATCTGAGTTTGCCTGCTTGCCTGCAACATTGATTTGGTTCAGGAAAAGTGACTGAATTCAAAGGATTTGTTTAATGAAAAAAGAAATGCATAGAATTGGCCTGCACTCCTCAATAAAAGGAGCTGCCCTTGAATCTTTCCAGAGCATATTTGGGGCATACAAGCAATATAGGAAGTCTGGTATGAAACAACATCTAGAAAGATATGGGTTCCATTCTAATGTTATGTTATAACATTGCAGTATTCTGATTAGTTCATAAATACTTTCTCATTTATAACAAAATAATGCAGAATAACGCAAACTGCATGACAGCAGTATAAGAAACATTACTACCATTCCATTTTTCCTTTTTATTACATCTCTGTAATTGCTTTTGTCTACAGGTTTGTTCTTAATATTTTTCTGATCAGTGATGGGACAATTCTTGAAAGAGCGTCTAAATGTCACCCATAGGGATTAAATAAATAAAACACATAGTTGGATTTGTAGTTATGCAAAACATTCAATACACAAATTGTTTGATTTGTAGTGATGCGTAGGTCCAAAACTTTTTGTATATGTAGCAGTAATATAAACAATTTATACAAAATATATGGCTGTTTTTTTCATTTCCTTTTTCAATTATAAACTGCAAACCTTAAAATGGGCTGTGAAACTTTATGATGCTTTGATATATTAGGATAATGAAATTGTGTGGAATCTCCCTACAAACTATCAGACTGAACTCAAGCAGCACACCTGTTCTGCACAAAGCAGCTGGGGCTCTCAGTTGTGGAGATTCTTCTTCAACAACTTTGTGCTTGCAATTTGGGGCTTTAGAGCTTCTTGAAACCATTGCTTATCATCATTGAAGTCAGTTTGGCCAGAATCAAAGAAGTCTTCCCAGATTTTGCATTGGGAGCTTTTTCATGCAAAATGTAGAAGAAACATACTGGTCAACTGTCTGGAGCAGTTACTCAGCTTTAGAAGAAGACATTTCAAAATTTCTTTGGAAGAAGAGATTCACAAAAACGGGTGTTCTGTGCAGCCAATATTGCCTTGGGTGGTCCTGTGGAATAGATTAGGGATTTTGGAGGAAATATTGTGCAAACACTGCAACAGAAACGCTACCATATTGCTCTTATGCCACCCCCAAAAGTCCATTCTTATCCATGTATTTTCTTGTGATGCACAGTTTGAGACCCCTTGCTTAAAATGCCTTTAATTGCAGACTGAAATAAAAATGTGGGGAGGAAATGTTCTAATTATTATTGAATAAGATTGAGTTTGTCTATAACTCATATGAAACTTGTATCCTTGGAGGAGTCAATTTTTAACTAGGGGGCTCAGAATGAAGTATACATTTGTGAGGTTAACTTGGTGATGGAGTATATTACACACGAAAGACAATACATACCTTTGATAATATTAATATATTTTGGCTGCAATCCTGTATAAGCACCTGGAGGCAAGTTACATTAAACATACAGAAACTATTGGTAAGTAAATATACAGATAAAATTATGATTTCCCAAGACGACTTTAATTTTAAAGTAAACATGAATTTAAAAGGATGGTTAACATGAAGAGGTAATCAATACATTAATATGCTAAGTGCAATTTTTTTCTTTGTTACTGTATTTATTTCTAATATGTATTGTACTATATAAATTCAGTGGAGCTTTCAATTTAAGATGTGTGTGTGTGTGTATATGTGTGTGTGTGTGGTTTGTGTGTGTGTGTGTGTGTGAATCAGTGATAAGGGTTTGTTTGATAGAGAATAAAAATGTATTGATTAGGTGAAAACCATTGTTTTATTCAGAATCAAATTCCTTCAGATGTACATATGTGTATTCCCTTTGTACATGTTGTTCCTAGCCTTTTTTTTTCTTTCTCATAGCATTTTAGATTGGTTCTTGCGACTCCCTTTTATCTTAGGAGGGACTTGTTGGATCAGAGCATGCTATAAAAGGCAGATTTGAAATAGTGCCAAGTTAGTGAGAAACAATTAAAAATATGGTTCATTTCTCCTATAGCTCTCTATATAACAACTATTGCAAAGTAGTATTTGATATGCCCTGAGTTGGTAAGATATTTTGGGTTCAGATTTTTTTTTAAGGCGAAGGCTTTTTGTGTGCTGTTTTTACAGTTTCAATGTTTTTGCACAAACCACACAGCAATACATGCATATATTCACACAATATTATTAAAGCTTGTAACCTCAACATGACTATGTTGCCTTCTGGCTTCAGGGTTTGGGACAAAGTTCTGGAAAAAGTGTGGTTTCGAAAATAGCTTTTTGAAGACTAGTGAGTAACTTCCACAGCTCTACTTGTGATTTCACACAAGCCACTCACTGTTTTGTCTCCACTAGTAATATTTAAATAATTTGTTCAGAAAAATTATGTTTTACACCAACTAGATAAGTTGAAAATTGCAATAAAATACCTTACAGCAGCATAATTTAAATTTTGATAGTCTGCAGTTGCAATATCATTCTAATGTTATTGCTCCATTGCAGTTTTGAATCAGTGTACTGTAGCTATGTCAGTGAAGATTTTTAATGCAGTGGCCCCCAACCTTTTGGGCACCAGGGACCGGTTCCGTGGAGAAAAGTTTTTCCACAGATTGGAGAAGGCATGGTTTCGTGTGCTGCCTGCATACTGCGGATGGGGCTTTGTTTGTTTACGTGGCCTGTTTCTGGCCTGCTGTGGACCGGGGTTGGGACCCCTGCTTTAAAGTATGCAGGGAAAGATTTTGAATCCTTTGATTCTTAGTTGACCCTTTGCAAATCCTCACATTCCCAATGAAACATACATTTAGTAGTGGTAATGAGCAAAAATCCATACAAGATAAAATTTCTTTTACCTTGTCTTTTTGTTTGTTTGTTTGCTTGCTTGCTTCTCTCTGCAAATGCAACAGGATAACTGTAAGTCAAAGAATATCAACAAAAAGTTACATCCAACTTCAGCTTCAGATAATCATTGGCCAGTAAAGGAACAGCTGTAAACTTCTGGATTCTGTGTGTTGCTCTGGGACTGCCAAAGTGTGGGAAGACATTTTTTGAATTAACACTGAGTCACACAGATGTGGATTTCTGGGTTAAAAGGTCTCTTGAGTAATTGTAAGCAAAATGCTCTAAGCAATGCTCTATTTGCTTTCCACGATATTTCATGTTTTGACATACTTGGATTGTCTTATTTTTGTTTTTAATTCTTTTTATTTTTAATTTATGGAGGTACACAAAATAAAATAGCAAATATTTTCTCCCTCTGGCTGTTACCTGGAGCTGGTTGAGGGAATGAAGAAAAGCAGAGAAACTTACGTAAATTTATGTTCTCTGTGTGTTATAAAATGATTTCATTTTCAGGGGAATTCTAGATGTGGTAGTATATAAGACAGACACATTAAAGAAATGTTATGATGCACTTTCAAGCTGCAATTGCAAAAACAAAAACCTGAAAGCCACTCCTTGGCATCAGTTTTCAGGAAAAGAAGTATAGTCTAATCTTAGTTTATTGCACATTTTGGTCTTCAGATCATCAATTCGTTCTGGCTTTTGAAAAAAATGTATAAGCAACCCACTCTTTTCTTCATCATTTTCTTGAAAGGTGTCCCAGGGCAATCTTCCTTCATCTTTTTAGTTACCCAATTTTTCAGAATGTCATTCTTTCAACAATGTATGGCATGAAGAATAACTTGGAGAATTAGGAATAAGCCATTTTATTTTGTGTTCTCTGCTTTTATTTTATGCTAGCATGAAACATAATTTGACAAAAATAAATAAGAATTGCACCCTAAGATGTATGGAATTGTACATTACAGACATTATAATACCTATAATTCCAAAGCAGTTTTATTACCATTTACATCGAGGAGACATTTTGATGCCTGTTTTAACACATGTGAAGAAATAGCATGCAATAGACTAGATTAACTTGTTATAGAAAAATCTAAAAGTTAACTTTAAACTTTAAAACTTAACTTTAAATGTACCAGTTACCTAGGAATTAGCCAGACTCACCCATATATCCATGTATAATTACAGCATTGAATTTTGCTTGTTTACTAAATTAAGACCTTAAGCATTGTATCTCATTAGTGACTTATCCCAAAAACTGTGCTTGATGGCTTTAGTTGAGAATGGATTCTGACCATCAATATCTAGCAATTATACCCAGATGACCATATTGCTTATGGCAGCCCTATATCGCTGATCAGTTATAATTGTGGAACATCAGAAATTATTACACTGTGGGTCTTTGTATATTCTACTGTTTTTATGTAAGCAGGCTCTTTATGCACACTAGGAATGTGATGGCCTTGATTTTAACATCATGATGATTTTGCTATTTTAAACTCATTTTTTCAAAACTCTTATAAATGTGTTTTAAGAGCCTGAAATCATATACATTGTAGTAGAATTTAATTATCAGCATTATTGCGATTTATGTTGCATTTGATTATTTGCAGTGCTTTCTTAAATTATTTATTAATAATTATTGGAGGAAGAGTGAATAACTAGTTTAGGGGGAAAAGTAAAAAGATAAATCGTGCCTGTATGTAATTTGAATAATCTGTAGAAAATAAAAAAATTAAAGTTTAGAATTAGAAGCTATTGTAAACAATAGTGAGAAAGTCACTGCAAACTATCAGTAAAAATTTATATTTGCAGACATTATTAAATCAGAAGATGGTCTTAGTGAACCAGTTTAGTGCCTAGAGTTGGTTTATTCATTCATATGATGAAGTAAACAAACCTTAGCTTTGTGTTATGTTCACATTAGATTTAATAGCCTATTGTATCTAAATAAGTCATAACTCAGGTTTCTAAAATTTTATTTTGTTTGGATTTATGTAATATAAGTCTAGGGTTTCTCATATTTTGCAAATAGAGAAGCAAGGGAAAATAAATGGTGTACATGATTCTTTCACAAAGCAATTTAGGAAACCAGAGATTCTAATTTAATATATACAAATTTGGCCATAGCACTTTTTTCTATTCTATGTCCATATTTGTGGACATAAACAGTGCACAATGTTGAAACGTGTATAGCTAGGGAGATAAAAATAGATGTATATCACAAAAAGAGATAAAAGGATTTCATTTTCTATTTCTGCACATTCAAATGCCCTTGAAACCTAAATATTCAGAGCTAGGTATCATAGAATGAGGAACAATATAATTATATTTCTCTCTTGACCACTTTAATGTCATTAAAAGGCAAGACAAAGTATGATTTAGGTGTTAATTTAAAGAATGCCCATAGGCATAATTGTAACCATAGTAGAATGGACTATTTTACAACATTGACAAAAATAGTTTATTTCTGTTAATTGTTACAATTAGTATTAACAGATAATCTGGACAGAATATCAGTAAAAGAAGTGGCTAATTAAAATGGTGTAAAAGAGGATGATATAGCTAAGTTAAGAAATAATAACTAAATATTTATTCTTTCTAATATTCTGGGTAAGAGCCAGTATCTTCAACTCTGGGGTATCATCAACTGAAATAGCATCTTCTGCACACAAATAATCTGATTTACTATGGAGCCAAGTCCCTTCTGATTAATGATTAAGACGTGGTTTCTTCCACAAATTTACTAAATGAGAACTTAGGCTGATCAAAATCTTTCCATCTAATGCATTTTAGACTAAGTTGATAGAATAGAAATGATGCAATCATAATGTTATCTGGGGTTGAGTTAGGGATGTAAATATAGAAGTTTTGTAATTACAAATATTTCACCTGTGGAAAAACATTTTATAGTTTATGGTTGCTGCAAACTATAGTTTCTATTAAGTTTTTGTTTCAGACTCTGATGTGCATGAGAAATTTGAATTAATGAATTTCTCTGCTAGATTTCTCCTCCCATTCTATGTATCCATTAAGAGAGAAGTGTCTAATTGCCATACATGGTAGTATAAATACTGCTATAGATATAAATCAAAATGGTATAGACAAAGAATTTGGCTTGCTTTAGCATATATTATGATACAGAGAAGTACTTTTGACTGAAGAGGTCAAATAAGAGATTTTGAATTGCATGTTACCATAAATGGAAAGATGTTGTATCTGCTATAATGTTCCATTTTTAAAGCATGTCATAATAAACTTGTATTTCTCTACTGTTACTGACTGTTTTAGTATAAATTACAGGACTTTGGATGACTTATGTTTAACATCTTAATGATTTGTAAAGGTATAAAACAGGTATATTTAAAATAGCCTATGGCTAAAGCAAATGCATATAAGGATATATTGCTGCTAGACTAATATGGAACGCTGAATTTGTTAACTGTTGTTGCTATATTAGTTTTCAGAATGAAATATAAGGTGATATAGTTTTACATGTGATCTTATTACCTTGACTATATTAGCTATAAGTATTCAGAAGAAAAACAAAACTCAATACTGAACAGACTCTTGTGTAAGGAGTTATTCTAAGAAATACCTTCTTCTCCTTCTAGTCTCTGCATCCTCAGTTCAACAAAGTAGATTATTTTTATCTTTCAGAAGGACATTTGCTGTTGTCAGAATGGTTGTGCATAATTCTGCAAAATATACTGTAGATAAAAATAGTTTTTTCCTGTTAAATAAAAGAGGTCTCCATGATAATTCAAGGTTGAAGTATTGCAAATCCAAAGTAGCTCTTGAAAGATAGTCCGTAAATGAAGAGGACCCAGAATGTGGAGGCATGCATCATGAGTTTTTAGTTTTGGAAGTATTGTGCCATTTCCATGTGGAACAGCTACCCTGGTTGCTCATTGCCTTTGCAGACCAAGTGAGACTGCTGTTTTTGATGAATAAAACTGTGTACTGCTTACAAACAAAGCTATCACGAGAACAAAGTCCTCTCCAGTCATTAGCAAGTCACCTTTTAGTCAAATCAACAATAACTTCTGCTTCTTCTTTTTTTCCTACATTGAAATCTTTTGTGAGTGGGGAAGAAAGTTTTGGATATGGTCCTTTCATGTGATAGTTTAGGAAGGTGCTTAAAGCAAATTTATTCATCTATTACATGTATGCTTAATGTAACTTCTCTATTTTGTTTTTAGTCTGTGACACGTTAATCTGTGACTTTAAAAAATTCTGTATTTGTAAAATTGACACTGTAAAGTAGTAAATGACATATGAAGGGAGAGAGTAAGCTAAGGACAACATATTCTGGTCCGTGGGTGAGTGGGCTTGGAGCAAATGAGAGAAAATTTAGATTTCCTTCTTTGAAGACAGAAAAAGAAAATTTGACCTACTGAACAAATTTGTAGCCTTTCCCAGAAATAGACACTGTACTGTATTGATATTGATCTGACCAGTTCCACCAGTATCTCCCTCCCCCAGAATACAGGAAAAATATAATACAGTTTGGAAGCTAATATTCATAGATTTTCCTCTAATTTTAGTCAGTTGAAAGGAAAATGTAAAATTAATAGGAAATAGAAAATGAAGTGGAAGTAGGAAAAGCTTAGTTATTTATCCTCTACTAATATAACAGATATTGAATAATGCACCTCTTACCCTTTGCAATATCTTCTTCCCAAATGTTCAGATTGTTTTCCAACAGTTAAGGGAACATAGAGTTGCAACAACTACAGCAAAAAAAAACTTTCTAATCATGTTCAGCTTTTTTTAAAAAAATGCCTCTGACAAGTTTAAATCACAGATGGAATACAGTAAACGAAAACAGTTCACACCTATAACATTCTTATAAGTGTTTTTTTAATTTTTAAAATTTAATTTTTTAATTTATTTCTTTTATTAATTTGTAAAAGTAATTTTTTAAAAGTACAATAGATGAAGCCAGTTGATGGTTGTGCACCATTTGAGGAAGAAAGAAGTAAAGGACACTTTCCAGGAGTTTCATGGTGCTGTTATTTCACAGCCATGTTATAACGCAATTATTTTATTTGTACTCTTCAAAGTTACACATTGCACATAACATTTTGCAGCTTTCTTGAAAATCAAAATCAGAAATTGGCAGGATTAGTTTTGGATGAAAGCTGTTTTTGGGGATACAAACCACACTACCTCCAATAGGTAAAGCCATGGTTTATTCCTGGAAAAAAAATTCTTTTGAGGATGAAAAAACTGCAGTAACAGCATTTAGAAGGGATTTTTTTTCTTTTTCTATACACTTTTATTCTGCTTTATGTGTATGTTTCATTGTATCCTAGAAACATCATGATTCAAACAAATCGTTAAAACCAAAAAAGTATCTAGTGATATTCAGTGAGTGGTGCTTGTGGGTAAAGAACTCATCTATAGAAATAGCAACTTCTGGCAAGATGTATCTTGGAAAGGATTGCTTGGATTTTTATGCATTCTTGACAGGCGCACTAAAATTTGTCACATACCATTTTTTTCCAGTCTCAATGTTTTAAAAGTTTAGTTATTGGTGAGAGTAGTAAGCAGCTATCTTGGAAAAATGGTGAAAGAAGTACAGATAGTTCTCGATTTAGAACAGTTCATTTAGTGACCATTCAAAGATTCAGTGGCACTGACCATTTTTCACAGTTGCAAACTTTATAGCATCCCCATGATCATGTGACCAAAATTCAGATGCTTGGCAACTGGTTTATACTTAAGACCATTGCTGTGTCCCAGGGTCATGTGATTTTGCAACCTTTGATAAGCAAAGTCAATGGGAAAACCAGATTCACATAACATCTGTGTTACTATCTTATCGACTGCAGGGATTTACTGAACAACTTTGGCAAGAAAGGTCATAAAATGGAACAAAACTCAACAAATGTCTCACTTAACCAAAGAAATGTTGGGGTCAATTGTGGTGGTAAATTGACTGTGTAGTTCATTTTTCTTTGAAACTATCTTCGTATGAATTTATAGGAGTAGTAATTGTCCTATTGAATAACTTGTGAAATACAATTCAAATCACATTGCAGTTAGAAACTACAAAAATAACTTTCTAAATATGCTGAAACACACCTTTTGTTGTAGGATCTCTGGTTTGGGGGAACGGATGGTAACTACAATCTTTAATTGATTTTTGATTATGTAACACCAAGTTGTTGTCAACGTTGAGCAATCACATAGACTTATCTTCTCCAGAATGTCCTCATCCTAGCCCTTCATGTCAACCAGTGTGTTCCCATTGCCTCTATAATCAAGGTCATCCTCCTTGTTGCCTGTTTTTCCTTTTCTTTTTATTTCCATTGTTCTCAAGGGAGCCATGACATAATGTGTTCAAAACATGATAATTTGTGCTATGATTAATTTGTTTACCTATCCATACTATTCTCAAGAATTTTCTGCACCATCAAAATTTATAAGCTTCAATACTTTTTCTATCCTGCATAATATATACATTGCTTTTTTGATCACTTAAGCAAAAATAGTAACTATTTCTGTGTGGAACTGAGGGGAGAGAGATCACAATTGTCAGTATTTCAATCAGATCTAATGTTGATGAATGCTTAAAATATCAAAATTACTTAATTATATGTAACAATGTGCTATTAAAAGAATCAGTTATATAGGCTGGTCATCTTTTTGGTTGATAAGTTGCAGAAACAAAATGATGATGTCAATCTTGATATCTGAGCAAAATTATCCTGTGTTCCACGGTAGTGGAACCTCTTAGCTTTGTCCAGTTAATTATATTCAACCATAGTTGAGTATAGTTTCTTTGCTAAAGGTGGTAATTTTCTAATCAATTTATCATTAGACAGCTTGCCTTCTGGCTTATTATGTTCAATTGATTTTTCCTTGGCTCTTTGCTAAGATTGGCAAATTTAATTTCACTTAAAAGAATCTGTTGACTACAGTGTACTTCCAGTCCCGATTCCTTTCTATGTTCCAGAAGTGAGATTAGATAGTATGATACAACAATGCCATTTCAAATAATTTTCCTAAAGCAACAGCAGGCAATTCTAAATAAATAGAACAATCCAATGTCAGAAAGCAGTTCAGGAATCAAGTCATATAGAATACAGTGAACATTGGTGCTAATCAGATATTGACATATAGTCATAGAAGAACATTACCTTTCCAGACTGAAGGATAATGAAAAAAAGTATTTAAATATTGTTTGGAAAGCTCATTGAATAGTATGTTTTTCTTCTCTAATCTGCCATACTGGGTTGTGATCTAGTAATTTCTTCAGAACCAGTTTGGTGCAATGGTTAAGGCATCAAACTAGAAGCCAGGAGACAATGAGTTCTAGTCACACCTTGGTCACAAAGCCAACCAGATTATCTTGGGCCAGTTGCAGACTCACAGCCCTAGGAAGAATGCAATGACGAGCCACTTCTGAAAAACCATGCCAAGAAAACTGTAGGAACTGGTCCAGGCCAGTGGTGGTATCCTACCGGTTCGGCCTGGTTCGTGTGAACTGGTATTGGTAATTTAAAGGGTTTGCCGAACCGGTAAATACCCCCTCTGGCTGGCCCCGCCCACCCCGCCCCTCCCTGGAGTCTCTGCGCGGCCCATTTTTCGATGCCAGGTAAGTTTGGCTGTGTGCAGAGGCTCTGGGACAGCCATTTTTGCTCTCCCCAGGCTCCAGGGAAGCTTCGTGGAGGCTGGGGAAAGCGAAAACCGGGCATCCCGGAAGTCGCAGAAGGTATTTCCGGCCTCTGGGGGGCCTGCGGAGGCCGGGGAAGATTGTTTTCGCTCTCCCCAGGGTCCAGGGAAGCTCCCTGGGGCCTAGAGAGAGTGAA
>JANHJO010004643.1:94173-112422 GCA_032468235.1 Pseudoxyrhopus heterurus | reverse complement strand
CTTATATATAATTCTTGTTCATGTTCTATGTTTTCCACTTTTATATAACTATACATGTTTTTGACAAATAAATAAATCACGTCCCATTTTATTAGGAGTGCCTGTATTTCAGTAGTTTTGTGTACCTATGCTCTGCTAAGTGACAATATGCAGGAAAGCAGCATGGTCCTCGGGGTTCCTTTTCATGGGGTATTATAAACTTAATACCCTTCAGGAAAGCCTGTACTGTGGCTTTCCTAAAACAAGTCCAAAACATACAAAGGGCAGTAATATTAGGTTATGTGCAGATAGCAGTATTTAAATGTGTATGCCATTTAAATTGACTTGGTCCAAATGGTTAAGAATACAGTAAAATAGGGAGTTCTTTGCTTAACTTTGCTTTTTCTTTGGGATTAACATTTTTTTTCCACTCTCATAACTTTAAGAAACACTGGAAATGTGCATTTCCAGGAGCCCAAGGAAATTATCGCGAAACATTTTCTGATCCATCATTTAAAGAAAGTTGTTTTAATGTGGGTATTGGAACTATTTTCTTCTAAAGTGGTATAGAAGCCTATTTTAAGCTAAATGACTAATCTCACCAGCAATTTCAATTACTTAATTTCTAACTGCTTGGAAAGCTCCTTAGGAAAAAAACACAGCTAGCTGTAAATAATCATTTGGTAAATTCAAAGGTTAAAATATGTGGAGAGTCTCTGTTAAGTTATCTTAAGTTGTTACTAGTGTACCATTAGAGAAGCAATTTCAAAAAGGCATTTAATAAGGTTATAAATTGTTATTTTAATTGATTTATTGCTTAAGGTTCCTGTTGCAAGAGCCAGCATTCTTTGGCTTACTGGAGAATACTGTGAACGAGTTCCGAAAATAGCCCCTGATGTTCTAAGAAAAATGGCCAAGAGCTTCACTGTGGAAGATGATCTTGTAAAGCTGCAGATTTTAAATCTTGGCGCAAAATTGTATTTAACCAACTCAAAACAGGTAAGATTAAAATACCATTGATATGTGAAATCACAAACATAATTGTATAAATAGTTCATTAAATTTGACTGAATAAAACATTGAATGAATGGAACAGCCATTTATAAAATTAAAATGTTAAGTTTTTCTTTTGGACTTTGGAAATTATAAAATTAAAGCCACATATTCAGAAACATATAACCAAAAGCAAAAACCTGGCTTTGTATTGACTCCTACCTTGATAAGTATATTTTAAAACTGAAATCCATGAGTTCAAATCCACGAATCCTTGCTAAGACAAATTTCTGCAAATGTCTTAAGACACTAGAAAAATTTCTACTTAAATGCCAAATATTACCAAATAACCAAAAATCCTTCACTTATGGCAGTAACATTGATGATGGTTCATATCTAATACTCTGGTTTAGAAAGTTGGAATGAACAACAGTCAGAGGATCCAGTATATTCTCAAGGATTCAATACGGAACAAAAAATGGCTTTCCCTTTTACTTCTGCTGTTGGACAGGTTTTCAGAAAGGAAGAAGTCAGTAAAAGAAAGTAATTTGCACTGGTTTCTGGCATGTTCTGGACAGACAGAAACAAAAAGGGCCAGTTTAGTTTGCAGTACTAAAAGAGTACGTACTCGTTACTAGCAAAATCGGGCCCTAGCTGTTCTAATAGAAAATATCAGAATTACAATTTTCCTCAGGTGTGATAGTGTCTCCTCTAAAAATGCACATAAATGAATAATGAAAACAATACAATGAAACTTTGGGAGAAGTAGATTTACTATAACTATGTGATCAGAGGTTCTTCACACTTCCTTGGGACTCTTGTCTGTGGCTCCCCAAGAGATTTTGCATAGATATGCTATTTATTGGCCCAAAACCCACAAATAACTTTCATGAGCTCAATTAGAATTCCCATAGCCACATTCCTAACCTAGACAATGCCTGGGCCCCTAAAGTATGGACAGTTCCCAGCCTGGGGGGTTGTTTTCTCTCTTAGCTGTTTCTGAGGGTGTCCCACATTGCAGGCCTCGTACCCAGAACTTGTCCTGCTTTAGGCACAAAATAGAGTCCACTCAGCATTTCCTGGATCCAGTGTTTTCCATGACAGAGTTTCATATATGCACATAAAATCAGTTCATTGACAAAGTTCAAATCCTGGTTAAGCAGGCAGCCATACACATTGCCAATTTATACCTTAGTGGAAGAATACATGATGCTTAGTGCAGAAGTGCTTGGCACCACCTCTGTTTTTCTGGATATTCCATTGCTGACACTAAGTTATAAGAGAAGCCTCTCACAAATTTTTCTAAGGGCTCTTTTCAAATAAAAAAATCACACAATTTCTGTTGAAGCACAGATTGTTTATGACAGTACCAAAGATAGTTAAAAACCATTCCAGTATCTAAATGTATGCAAATTAGTATATACAGTTGATAGAATATGATATAATAGTATTTTATGTGATACTAAGGTCAGATACAATTTCTCTGAGGTGATGGAATGGCATTACAAAAATAGTGGTCCATTGAATGAACAAAGAAGGTACAGAATTCTGTGAATGAATCTTCAACTGTCCTTGGTTCCCAGAATCTGTGCTTAGTTCCTAATATCTTCTCCTAGCTTTATCAGCATTCCTTAACCTTCTAAATGTTTTTATAGCTGAACTGACAGAATTTATTATTTCTCAAGTCCTTTGCAAGGTAATTAGACAGAGGGATGTTTCTTCTTTATTTCATTTGTCCTAACTAGCACCATATTTTCCCCTGCACAGGATAGGGACATTTACAGAGACATAATTTCTTAATTATTTTCAAGATCTTTCTTTCTGGCCTTATCACCTGTGTGTTGAATAAATTGTCAAGAGGCAGTTACTTATAAACCCTTGTAATAATTGTATGCGAAGGCCAATAATAATGTTATTTTATGTAGCTAGTATTATCTTGAATTGTCTTTGCAGTAGTAGCAAATGCAGGCTAGTTGGTAATACCAGCCTGTATTGTCTTACTGCTTTTATGCCATGCATTGCATACAAAAATTGAGACAGACTTGTTTGGATAGTAGTGAAGACAATATTCAAGTAGGAGATGAGCAGCATACTGATTCAATGAAAGGTGCTATTTAAACATAACCACAAATCATTTTCCTCAGATTTGTTTTAAAAGCAGTGTTTCAGCAGTTGAGCCACATTCCTCTTTTACGAAGTTTGAATGTAACTGAGTTAGTTGAATATTAGTAGTAAGGTGAAACTCCCTTGAGTTGACCTTGATTTTTGGTGATTATGTAGATGCCTTTCCCCAGGATTATTTTTTTGTTTACTAATAGCCTAAAACCCTGGAATTACTTTATCTCACTGAAGTACTATCCAGAGCCAACCTTCTTAATTATAATGGTCAGCTCAGCTCAGTATAACTATTCATGGTAATCATTTAAAAATTAACCCAGAGGTTTAAAATGGTCACTATTATCAAATATTTTAAACTTGAGAATTACAGGGGTTTATACAGTAAACTAGGTTTTATTGAAGTTTCAAACTTCTGTTTTCAAATACACATTTCTCCACTTTAGTGGTCTAGCTATATCTTTTAGTGAGAGTGAAAATGGATGAAAGAAGATCTAAAATAAAAAACATGGTTCCCAATTCAGTTTGACAATTTGTGGAACTGGCAGTCAGAACAGACACAGTAGACTTGACTTACTGTTGGTATTCCAATTCTAACAAGCACCGAAATTACCAGAGAATTTATCAAATTACCAGGAATATTAGATATTAGGATTCCTTAACAGCTGAAGAAATATCTCTTTGGTCTCTTTTAATATTATTTGGTAGTTTAAACCAATCAGTCTCGACTGAGGAAATTATTATCTACTGCATTTGTTTAAGTGTACTGCTTAAATGTAACATTTCAGGAATAATTACAGAGTACCAAAACAATAAATGTTTATGTCAGATAAATACGTTATATGAATGTCATGCATTCATATAAATATATTGTGCTTTCCTAATTTCTTTTTTGAGAAATAATATGTCTATTCATCAGAATATAATTCTGTGCCATGCAAAGGTGTGACTATTGAAAAGATGTTCAAATCAAGTAATGTACATAGCTTATCACAGGCAGAATAAATATAATACTTTCTATATTTTGTGTTTAAATGATGTATTTTTATATTGTTATCAGTTGTGATTTGTAGATATCTGCCAAACCAAATATACAATTTATGCAAACTATTTGTGCATTTCCAATGGCTTTTTATAATGCAAAAATTAAACAGTATGCATTGAATAATTTTAGTAATTAATATTTCTACATGAAATTAAAGGATCTGGTTATGCTGTAAAAAGCTGAGGTAATATAATTTGCTTTTACGTATATAAATGACCAATATTACCCGAGGCTTTAAGCTGTGAGAGGAAAAATGGAAGAAGTCTTTTATCCTGGTTTTTAGAGGGCATCAGCAGCTTGCTTTTATGAAAAAGTAACAGCTAAATGCACTGCAAATAATTTGCAGTAATCCAGTTCAGTGATTCATGTGTCTGCTTTAATGGGTCATAATTCAGAGTAAAGTAACTGAGTGCAGTCAGAGTGCAGAGACGGCTTGTGCCAGGGACAGTATCTCTTCATAAAACACACCTCAGCAGAAGCAGTTTGCCAGCCTCCTAATACCCTCTGATGTTTTGATGTCCTGCATATTTTTCCGATTAAGTTTTGAGTGCCATGTTTTTAGTTGTATTTCCACATTCATTATTCTCACGTAGGCCCTTCAGCGGGTTTGCCATATATGATTATTTTTTTAATGATGCCTTTCTTTCCACTTCAGCAGTTTAATAATCTAGCACATGGCTGCTTCTCAGTACTCAGCATTCACCTCCCCTACGCAGAAGAGGACATGTGCTTTGGCTTCAAAATTCCATTTACTGCTTTCGAAATGCATATTCCCTATGGAACAACATTTGTTTGACATAACCATTCATTTTTATTACCTTTTTAAATATGTTTATCCAGAGTTATCAATAATCATAAATAACTTGTATTTTCTTCTTGTCCTGTTTTTCACAGACAAAATTGCTTACCCAGTACATATTAAACCTAGGCAAGTATGATCAAAGCTACGACATCAGAGACCGAACAAGATTTATTAGGCAGCTTATTGTTCCAAACGACAAGAGTGGAGCTTTAAACAAATATGCCAAAAAAATATTTCTGGTACAAAAGCCTGCCCCACTACTTGAGTCACCTTTTAAAGGTATGCCAGCTACATTTTCTATCTAATGTAGATAGAAACGTGCATCTGTTTTATCTATTTCTATATATTTAAATAACCAAGTGGTCAGCTTAAAAAAAAATAGCATACAAACAATATGATTTCAGCTTTCAGTATTTAAGAAAGTAGTCAGAATTGTATGTTGTTTGCTAGTGTGAAATGTAATTAAAAAACAAATCAGATATGATTTAAATGTTTGTTTTCATATATGGTGTAAGTTTCTGGAAAAACATAATTTGTGCTAAGCGCAGTTTGTGTAGAAAATATCTTTAGCAGCTTAAGAAGATGTCTAACTTCACTTTGGAGAGTATTCATTATACTTTTGATATAGCAACATGAAACTAGAGTCCCATATTCATTTTTGTTGGCGTATCAGGATTACTGATGCTATTCTTTTAAACTGTTGCATGTGGTACCTTCTCCATTGCTATTTAACTAAACCTAAAAATCATAATGATAATTAGTAATTTTGTCATTTTCATTATATACTTTCTAAATTTTCACATACTATCTTATATTAATCCTACTTTAAGTCCTGAGGAGTTCAGCACTCCTTCTGAAAGAAAAACTATTAACATTCTGGATGTGTTTGTGCCAAGACATGTATATGGTTTATTTAACTGTGCTGTCATTCTTAATATTCACAGTAAAGTAATTTTTAGAGAAGCTACATTTCAGATCAACACCTTTAAATACACTGACTGATTAGTTTTTTTATTGACCATTATGGGGAGGTTATTGTAATCTATGGACTGGAATCAGTTTTTTGACCTATGAAGAGCTTCTTGTTTATATTTATTCCATGACATTTGAAATAATGTAATACCAATTACCTTTAGTCCTGATTAAGATTGCTCTTTATGATACAGAGCTCATGTGTATATTTTTCATCTTTCCCACCCTCAAATAGATAGGGAGCACTTCCAACTTGGTACCTTATCTCATACTCTGAACATGAAAGCCTCTGGCTATCTGGAATTGTCTAATTGGCCGGAAATTGCACCTGACCCATCAGTGAGAAATGTAGAAGAAGCTGGATTGGTATGTTGACTTTTCAAAATAGCATTTTATACTTTTGGAAACAAGGAACTGTAAATCTATCTAACTATATGTTTTTCAGGTTTCAAGTGTATTTTAAACATAATTGAAATTCTCTGCATTATTCTGCTGATATTCAGTTTGTTCTGTCTGGTATCATGTTTTTTTCCAACTTCACTTGCTCATGATTAATTACTCCAACCAATTCAGCTTTCTCAAATTAATTGGCAAGGTGTTTTCAGATTAATAAACCATAATGGCTATTCCTAGATAATTGCAACTATTGCTGATAAATGCCATTCACTGCACATCCTAAAAAGTTCTGTTTGGTCTCTTCCCTCAATTCATCAAAACAAAACAAAAATGATTCTGGGAGTAGGAATGTAGAGAAGGATATATATTGCATTATCTTTACTGCCATTGTTACTGTTGTTTTTAATGTTATCAAAATGCAAAATAGTATTTTCAGGGGCTTAGAAAAAACTAGATAATGTGTTTTACGATTTTGATGTTGAAAAGTGTGTTTTTAAACATTACTTATTATAAAATGGCCTATAAATCTAATGACATTGTTTTCTAATAAATACTATTATTCTACGGTAGTAATAAATAGTAGAGGATTAAGTAAAAATGCCCATATTTTTGCTCCAAATTTTGGGGGTTCACATTACTGTGTGTGTGTGTGTGTGTGTGTGTGTACATACAGTAATATATATACAAGAACCAAAAAGAGAGCTGTAAAGTGTGGATAAGTATAAATATTTCTACTTCAGCTGTATAAACCTGTCCATTTATATGAACAGGCAAAAGAACAGACTTATCTACAAGGAAAGGCAGTAAAAGAAACCATGGAAAATTTTTATCCTGAGTCTGATGAAGAAGAGGACACTAATGAAGAAAGTGACGATTCTTCTAGCAGTAGTGAAAGTGGTATGTTCTCCTGCAGGCTCTGCCTCAGCCCACTCCCAGATTTTGTCCTACTCATTTCTTCTCTCCCAGGGCACTTTTTTTCTCCTCCTTTCCAATTTCTTCTTCTGCATACAATTTATTTTCTCATTACTTTCCTTGATACTGATGCATTTCTCTCTTACCTTTGCCATCATACAGAGCTTTATAGAAGCCTTGTAGTGTATGAAGGTGCCAGCTAAAGCAGCAGCTTAAGTCTTTTAAAAAAAACAAAAATGTGTCATTGCAGCTGTGTGTTGTGGGGGAACAGAACAAGGAGAGGGAAGGGGCTTTTTAAAGAAAAAGATGGGGGATGCTTGGGGATGTGGAGCTTTGAACATAAAAGGAGTACTCCCACTGCATATCATCCAGTTATATTACAGGTAATTCCAGCTTATAGGTAATGGTAGTAGTATACCAGTGTCAACTGGTATAATAGGCAATAAGATATATAAATGCACCCAACATTCTTACACTCTTTTGTTTATTTTAATCACACCTTGATTTCATATATTCAAAATTATATAAAATTATTGCTCCTATATAATTATACACAGAGACACTTATTTTAGGCAAATTGATTACAGGTACTCTATAAGCCAGATTTTAAGTAAAAACTGGCATGTACATAAATTTTAAATAATCTCAAATCTCCATAGTTCCATTTTCACATTGTGATGCTGAATCCTTAAGTTTTGGATCTCCTGGTGGGCAGCATATAAGTTTACTTAAAATAAAATAAAATAAATAAATAAAACAGAAAAAGAAAAACTAACCAAAACCAATAACAATTATGAAATCCAAGCTCTGAAGTTTGAAGATTAATCTCTGAAGTCTGTAGTCTGTTATTGGGTATATAGACAATAAAAAGGAGAAGTTGTCAGAGTACATATTTATTTCAATATTTCTTATTTTCTGACTACTGTTTACATAGTAAGGTATGTTTTAGATTCTAATTATTGCTAGTGTGCTATGTCTATTTGCCTCAATAATAAAATATTTATTATTTCAGTTTGCTAGTCAGAGTCATGAATTTAAGATAAAGATAAATTGAAATAATCAATGAATGGTTTGATACTAATATGCCCAAATGCTTTCATTTTCTTTTTCTCACACCTTCATTCCGATTACATCTAGAATGCTATATCTGTACTGGGTCCTCCCATCTAGCATTTTAATTTAATGGAATTATTGAAATACAAGTGTGTAAATATAGATACACATATATAAATATAGAAAGGACACATTTTCAAATCCTGTGGGGCTAGTCCTCTGAACACTGGGAAACAAGAGAAAAATTGCTAAAGATTATTAAGGATAATGACTAGAAGCAGTGGACTGAAACTGGGAAAGCGTACCTTTAAGTTAAATATTAGAAACACTTTCCAGCCGATTAGAAACTGAATAACTTGTTTAAATTCCTGATTAAATTGTCATCACTGGATGTGTGTGCAAGAATATATTAAATACTTAAGTTCTGAAGATGACATTATGTTAGAGCAGGAAAGTAAGGATAGAGGACATGTAGGTCATGTCTGATTTCTTTCCTTTTCCATCATCCAGCAAACATATTATGGTCAAAAACTAAGCCTAGATTTTAAAAATACAATGTTTAAAAGCTATGAAGGCAACATTTTTATGTCACTGTTTGTGATAAGATTGTATAAGAATACTTAAACATCATTGGAAGGTAGTGTTGGAAGCTACTCACCTGAATTGTTCATGCATACAATTAGAAAATGAATCTGAATCTGAGGAAGGAAAGAAAGAAGGACAAGGAGATACCAGCACGGAAAGTAGCTCAAGTTCTTCTACTGAAGATGAGAATGATAGGAAACCAAAGTCTGAAAGAGGAATTTCAAGAAAAAAAACAACAGTTTCAGAAAGGTATCTATGTACTTGTTTATAATACTAGATCACAATGTTAAAATTACACAGCCTTTTATATTTCACTACCTTCATAGTAACATTCACTTTGGAAAAAAATATTGCCCGTTTCTGTAATTTCAGATGATATATACATGTAAGTTGAGCAAACCCTTTTGTAAAAAAAATCTTCTGTTATATATTTAGATGAGCAGACTATATTAACATAACCTTGGGAGGCTGTACAGTTAGCCCGCCACTTTGTGAAACACTTAGTTACCTTATATAGTAATTTTGTGAAGGATAAAATTAAACAGTTCTATATCTTGCCATTAGGTAACCAAGGCAATTGATTTTTCCCTAAATAATGTTATATTAAAAGGATTATGATTCAGATATTGGAGGCAAGGGCTGTGAAGAGAGACGGTCAGAAGCTGCTTAAGGGAAAGGTCTTTTAAAGATTGCCTGTTACTAATAGAGTTAATGTGTATTAAAATGCCATTAAGAATTTAAGTAATTGGGGCTAATACCTTGGATTGTCTGAATCTGTTTCTTCCACTTCTGTCAGCAAGTGGCCTCAGTGGACATGATGGCCCTTTTACTCTGTAGCCTGCCGCCAATGCATTGATGAGTTTGCAGCTCAGCTCAGTCGTGGCTGACAGAGCTGATTGTGGCTCAGTATGCACTGTGCTCCTTTTATTACAGACAGTAATTAAAGCAGCTCGCCCTGCCACTTCCATAACAAACACAGCATAATGCCCTAATTATGACTTTATTAATTTAAGTCAGGATTTAATGATTTTAAAAGTGATTTATATTGTTTTTCCTGTTCAGAACAAATGAAATCTGTAGGTTAAATTAATACAGGCTTTTCATCATTGCAAAGTTAAGAAGCTAGTTACCAGTAAATTTTTTTCATTAGATTAACACATGAAACTCTTAAGCAGTAAGATAAATAAAGATTTGCCCATAAAAAAACAAAGTAGTAAAATAAGTTTGTCCTGAAAAATCATAGCTTCAAATTAGAAATTTGATTTTTTTAAAAGTATTTCATTTCACTAAATGAATACTGAGTTTTGATTAATCATATTTGGAATTAAAACTGTCTCATGAAGACAGAAGGGGAGAATAGAGGTGAAAGATATGGATATATTGCTCAAATAGACACTTCTCATATAGAATATTATGGTTTTATTTTTTTTGAAAAAATTACTGGTGGTATGTTAATACTTCATAAGTGAATATTATAATGTAATTTATTAATATAGTATTGCCACCATTTTTTCTTGTGCTGTTCTTTTTTGTTTTTTGTTTTGTATTGATTTTTCTTCTTGAATGCTTTTATCCGGATTAAAATTTTACATTTATATTATTGGTTATGATCAGGGCCACCCGTTGTCATTGGGAGAAGGGTGGCATGTAAATATAATATTTTAAACCTATTAATAATATTTATACATATTTTATATAAATTTATTGGACATACAATAAATAAAATTAAAATTTAACAGTTAAAAGTGTAACTTTAATAACTTATGGTTCCTCATATAATATTATTATATACTTTTCCAAAATTTCCAAAACGATTATGACCATATTTAGCTTTTGTTCTAATAATCAAAAATATTGTATGATACAATTAATTTATTGAAATGTAGTAGCCATTTCAATTTAGACCCATTTATATTTTTATTTTTTATTAAATTTCTATGCCATCCATCTCACAGTTACAACAATTCTGGGTGGCTTATAGAATAATAAAGATTTTAAAATATAATACAAGTATATAATATATACATGCAAATTACATGCAATTTATATATTTTGATTGTATATATGATTTGGACCCATGTATTTTATTTCATTTCTGAAATGTCTTGTGAGTGTCTTGTATACCAGAATTATTTCTCCACACCAAATATATGATAATCATACTTTGTGAGGATGTTTGAATTAGTCAAAGTGTGATTATTGCTAGTTTTTGCTAGCATGAAAATTGGAACAGGATGCTCACTTTATGTAGTTTTTGTTAAGAATAAGTGCAGTATGCCAGAATACAAAGGAGAATATTGTGATATTGTAGATGGAGGCAACCACATGAGGCAAAAATACCTCCTTATACCTGAGTTCTATATTAAGCATACTGTTTGTAGCAAGCAATGCTTATTATAAATATTTATAATTGTAATATAAATATAATTGACAATATCAATTATTAATAATTGAATATAGTAATAATTATATCATTTTATATTATGTGTACACTAATTTTTGAAGGTACAATTTCTGTGAAATTCTGCTGAAAATAATTTCTGTCAAGGCTACATATAAAGGTTTTGATTATGTATTTATTTTATATTAGAGATTCTAAAAGAAAAGAAAAAAATAAAGTGAATTCTCAGAAAGAGCAGTGTTCTTCCAACTCAGAATCTAGCTCAACTGTGGAAAGTTCTTCAGATTCTACCTCAGAAAGTGATTCTGAGAATAATTTGGATCCTCTTCCTCCTAAGGTATGTCTTATACGTATTGTTTAAATACACAGATCTTGAAATTGTATTGTCAATTGTTTCTGTAAGTGTGTATAAGATGCTTCAAAAATTTGTATCTCTTGTCTGGATTGGAACTCCTTTGCAAAAGCATTATTTTAAAGTTAGTGAAAAAAAACAGGTGTTAGATTTTTTTTTTTAAGAAGGCTGTTGGCTGCTAATAATCAACCACTGTAGAATGATCTAATGGATTGGGACATGTCTATTTTATCATGTATGTTACAAAGCACAAAAATATCAAAAGGTTAAAAAGATTTTTTTTACATTTGTATTACTGGTTATGATCAATCAGGTTGTTATTGATACTCATCTTCTAAGGGAATTGGTTTGTCATACATCATTTGTAAATTTCAAAAATAAATAAAGTAAAACTGAAAATTCAGTTGGAAGGTACACTATAAATTGCCCTGCATCACAGCTTTAAACACTTAATTACTGTTGGTTACTCTCCTTAGTATAAATATGCTCTGGGCAGTTTAAAAATATATGTGGCTTCTATAGAAGTCACTTTATGTTCATAGCAATATGTTAAATATTACCATTAGTTATATAGGATATAGTGTGCTTGCTGCCCTGAGAAGCTCATTTTCAACCCATGAATACTTTAAACTGAAAACATTTAGGTTGAAGAAATGAAAATTCCAGAGTAGCTTGCATTCTGCACATTTCCTGATTTTTTTCCATAAGATGATTTATTTGATTTGGGTATTTAATTTCAAAAATATGGAACCTGCAAGAATCTCTCTTGCTGCATTCAGCGCTATGAAACCTTGGTATGGATTGACTCCTCAGTTTATCTTCTCATCTTACTAGAGAATATGGAGAAAAAGGCAACCAGAATAATCACTGTCTTCAGAAGCAAGACAAAATATGCAGACATCTGCTGAATATAAACATACAGAAGAAAAGTACAGACTACAGTTAAAGTTTATTACTTTATAATATACTGAAGCGTGTATGATATGGGCATATATCAATGGACCACAAAAATCATAGTTGTTGTCTTAGAAGGTTGTGGCAGGCTTAATTGCTGTCAAATGATAAGCGCTGCAATCATGCTTATAAAAGCTCATCTGTGGCTGACTCTGAAATACTGAAGGTTGTATTTTATGACCAGTTAAAAATAAGACATCTGCTGTCATGGTTGGCAAGAACAAATATTATAAAGGCACCTTGCAGTCTGACTGAAAAGTTTTATTTCTGCACTAGAGAATAATAGCAAACATTTTTTTTTCCAAATTACTGATTCTACAGTGAAAGATCAGTAGAAAAGATATGGCAATCCGCCGACAATTATATCTAATAGATAATCATACAGAGCTACCAAACTGTTGCTTGATCAAACAAGTATTGACTGCTGTGAATGGCGGTAGTTTTCCAAAGTATCTGATCAGTAGCTGTCCCAGACTTGCAATCTGAGATATTAAAATCTCGTGATAATGAGATTTCATGTTTCATGAAAAAAGTATATTCAACTTTGCAACAGAGTTTCATGCTTTTGTTGAGAATAGACTTTAGCAAATTGCACATACTGATAGGTTTGTATGACATCTGAAAAGCTATGCTGTATTCTAGTGGTAAGGAATCTGTGCCTACCTAAGGACAAGTACAGAGATGACCTTGCAGAAGTTATGTGAAGACCATTAGCAAAATAACTTGATCCAGGAAAACAAGGAAGCATGAGAAAGAATAAAGTAAAATTGCTCTGCCTTGACTCTTTGTTATAAGAGGGAGAGAAGCAGAAATGCTATTCAGCTTCTAAGAATTTCTTATTATATGCTATATCAACCAATAGAATTCTTGTGTTTATGGGGTACTTTTTCTTACCTGCCCTACCTTGAAGGGCTAACCTTATAACTTTTCCAATTTAGTCTTCATTAGTAGGTTTTTTTTTTCAAGGAGTAGTTCATCAATATATCAAATAAATAGTCTATATAGCAAATCTCAAGCATATTAATTTTGTATTAAATTTACTTCTTCCTCTTTTATTTCTCATTTTCTCTTTTGATTCTTCTTATTCTTTCACATAATAGTTTGTTATGACTTTCTTTTTCTATTTTCCTATAGCTGTAGCTGCCCTTCATGGTCTCCCCCTTGTTGAGAAATGAGTCTAAAAAACAAACACATTTAATTTCTAATTTCACTATACCTTATTGATTTTCCCTTCCCTTCCCTTCATGGAAGTGAAAACTGCTGGTGGAGAGGCCTAAATTCTAGTATATATTTGATTGGACATTCAGGTCTCCACCATAAAAAAACGTCACAGAAGGCAATAAATAAGTAGATCTGTCTTTATAACTAAGGACTTGGTGATGGAGAAAGAATGAAAAAGTAAAATATAAGTTTTGGAGCATAGCTTCACATATATCAAAGACAAACATCCTTTTGAAAC
This sequence comes from Pseudoxyrhopus heterurus, assembly GCA_032468235.1. NCBI lineage: Eukaryota > Metazoa > Chordata > Lepidosauria > Squamata > Pseudoxyrhopus > Pseudoxyrhopus heterurus. The sequence goes on along the minus strand of JANHJO010004643.1, from coordinate 98,404 downwards.
TGAGAGCACTGAGGATCATCAGAGGCAATATCGTAAAGAGACTTCCATAGGGCATAATCATTCACAGTTTTGACTTTTCACCTTTACAATTGATTTCTATCATATCCAATTTTTTTCTTATGCCCAAAGAGGTAAATAATAGAGCTGGAGAAGAGAATGGCATGGCCGATTTGGCAGTAGAAGCAACAACAGAGAGGAATTGGAACATCTTGTAGAGAAGACTTGAGCATATTGTTTTCTCTTCATTTTATATCCTTGTTACTATTGTAAGATGCCTTGATGGGCACACTGATAGGAAGATGGGGCAAAAAAACCAATGAAATTCGTTATGGTGATGGCTTTATATTAAGGAAAGCAATAATTGCAGCAGGAGTGCTCTTTACTCTTACCTGTTCTTTATAAATGGACAAGCTAATGGCTAACCAAAGAGAAAATACATTTCTTCATCTATTTATATTGATAACTCTCACTTTCACATCAAGGGACATGTTAAAAAAGCTCCTCAAGGTGAACTGGAAAAGCTTGATTTATACAATTCAATGAATCACTTTGCTTATTTATGTATCTTCTTTTTTTCCTCATTCATTCCTTAAGCTCCTCTAAATGACAAATAAGGAGTACCTAAGAAACCCATAACTGAACCCTGTTCAGGGCTTCAGTAAACGTGGTTACATTACAAACTTATTCTGCCAGGTTGTCCCACTGTGTCTGAATGAAAGAAGCTCAACTCCTTCCTAGTAGTTCATCTTTTTATGGTCCTTTCCCTCTCCTGATCTTGATCAGCTAATCTGCATATTTTGAAGACATTTGGGCTACTTCTAATATGGCTCCTCCTTTCCAGTCAACTCATCCTGAGCCCCAGGCTTCCCAAAGCCTCGAGATGATGTCAGCAATGAGTGACAGTGATTGAAAAGAGAAAGCTTTATGTGGCTCATTCCCTGAACCTGATCCCTGGTATTAGCACTTGTGTAGGAAAAATATATGTTGACTCTTTTAGTTTCCATTTTTCCACACCACCCTAATTCAAGGTTTCAGTGTGGAAAATACCTCCTGCATGAGACAAAGTACCCTATGAACTAATCACAAAATTGCTTGCAAAAAATGTTTCAAAGGTTCTTGCTTGTTTACACCCAAAATACATTCAGTATCAGTTCACTGGATGTTTGGCTTGCGCAAACAAACAGACTGAAGTCTGCAATGATATTAGCATGCATTCCCATATGCTGTTTTTGCTGAGAGTGATTTCTTTCTTTGGTGTTGATTCACAGCTTAATATGATTTATGTTGTAAATAATTTTGAGATTTTTCAGATTTGTGAATGTTGGAATCTATTATATCAAAATATCTATACCAAATGTGCTTTTTATCATGTGAATATGTAAAATTATTTTGTGGAAATAAAAAAATAGAATTCCTTGTTATAAATGCAATTTGGAACATCATCTACTTAGAGAAAATAGTTATTGTAAGGAAACTGTGGACTAAAACCCTTATTTTTTTAAAAAAAAATCATGATTGTTAGCTCCCCTTAGTATTCATCTTTCTTTATAAATATTCAAGTACAGTACATTTTTAAAATACATTTTAGAGTAAAATACAAAGACCTTTAAAAACCATTTAAGGAGGATAGTTATTGTGGAATTCTTGTGGATTCATAAAAATAAATTTGAGGTGAACATATTTGTATATTTATATGATGGCATTATCTGCAATATAGTTGTAATATTTACAAAATAGAAGTAAAATATCCCCTGATAATTATAGTTTGATAGTACATTGCCTTTAGTTTGGTGCTACAGAAATATAACTTTTAAATTAGCTCTTTACATAAAGATAAAACCCTTTAAAAGTATTTGGAAAAAAATAAAACACTGAAATGTATAATCACATACATTTAAAAAAGAATGTTAAGATTTGAATATAATGCACGGGTAAATAAAAGTCTTTACAGTTACTGTTGGCCTCCTATACAAGCCTGATATAGTCAGTCAACTGTTAAAAACCTGGTTCACTGTTTAAAAAAAGATATAAAAACAAATTGTCTATCTTTCTGCCTGATCTCTTTTCAACTGCTAACACAATGGAAACAGTAGGTGATCAGTCAGTGCATTTGATTTGTCAATGGTGGTTTTGTATAAATATTGGAAGGATAAGAAGCAGAATTTGCACTGAAAAATATGATTTCATCTGTCTCTTCTCTGCAGTTCCATGCCTCATGCTGTGGTGTGAAATTCTCATTTTACACACTTTGCAGGCGGAGCACATGAATTATGCATTGAGCAAGAGAAATCTCCTGCTTCAGCTCCTATATGCATTTACCCAGGTTCTGTCTCTATTATCAAGATGAATTGAAAATAGAGAAATGTTTGATGGGATATGGCTTAACTTCTTTGTTTAGCATTCAGCTATGGACTGCATTCTCTTCTCTAAGGGGGAAACATGTTTATTTTATATGTCTATCTGGATTGTAATTTTAAAGAGAGAACAGAGATATTAGTGTTCTAAGTTCAATTTCAGTTAAAGTTCNNNNAAATGGAGACCGTCAGCATTGGTAAGTGTGTTGGGTTTAAAAAAATTTTAAGTTTTAAAAATAATGAATAAGCTTGGCAAGTTTAGAATGCTGTAGCCACAGTTTCTATTTGTAAAAATAAAATAAAGGGTGGGAAGAATTGGAGACTCAATAATAGATTATAAAGCACTTTGTACATTCAGCTGCCTGCTAGTTCATTTTAGAGCACAGATCAAAAGTCAGCAGAAGTGCTAACTCAGCTCCAACTGGCAGTTTTAGGGGCTTTATGGTACTACTGGACAAGGAAATAGCCCCAAATGAGCAGGTTCATTCATTGGTATTATGTCCCCTTCTCCCCCACTCCTACCAGAGTCATATACTTTGTGGCAGGTTTCCAATAAATGTCTGGCGGGGGGAAAAATACTTTCCTGGAAACGTTGGTTGGTCGGTCATATTGAGAGCTTCTGGTTCAAAATGTGGCACTGGCTTATAATTCCTCATTAATGCCTTTAATCTGCTGTTGAAGTACTTTAGCCTTTTTTCCACTTTGGCCTGGCAGTTCTCTAAATGCTGGTGAGGCCTTTCTGTCTTTGCTTTCTAAGTCTGAGCATATGGCAACATGTGAAAAAAGTGTTCTATCTTTGAATCCATGTTTTTCCTATAGCCTGAATCCAAAGATACCATGCACAAGCAGAAAAATCATATTTATTTGCAACTTTATTCCAATTCTTCCATTCCATTCCCATCCTTCCTGAAAGTCAAAGCTCTCAGTGATGCAGAGAGGCTACAAATGGAGAAATGAATGCAAACATGGCAATGCATGTATTTCCTGGAGTCAACTAGTATATGAATTTTCCTCCATTAGAATTCAGATTGCCTTCCTACCAGTGTTCCTTCTATATTTGAAAATGTATTAAGTAGATTTTTTTTCCATTTCTCTTCATTTTAGATTTTGCTACAGCTAGTTTGCTATTGAATATTCCTGCTTGTACTTTTTGTTTTGAAATTTTATTTTAAGTTATATTGGCACTCAAAAAGTCACACATATATTGCAAAAGAAATAAACTAAAATGTAAATAAAAATATTCTCAGTATGTGTGAGTTCAGTGGTAGTCCTCGATGTATGACCACATAAGCCCAAAATTTGAGCCCAAAATTTCATTGCTAACAAAGGGAGTTGTTAAGTGACTATTGCCCCGTTTTGTGGCATTTTATGAGTTGTTAAGCGAATCACTGTAGTTGTTAAATAAATCATGTGGTGGTTAAGTGAATCTGATTTCTCCCATTGACTTTGCTTGTCGGAAGCTGACTAGGAAGTTTACAAATCATGATCACATGACCCTGGGAACTGTCATAAATACATTGTCAGTTGCCAAGTGCCCAAATTTTGATCATGGGAATGCTGCAACAGTCATAAATGTGAAAACTGATCATAATTCACTTTTTTCTGTGCAAATCGAACAGTCACTAAATGAATAGTTACAATTTGAAAACTACCTGTACTCCCTGGTAGAAGGTGGGCAAACAGTATGTTAGCTTAACAGGTACCATATATACTCGAGTATAAGCCGAGTTTTTCAGCCCTCAAAAAGGGCTGAAAAAACCAACCTCGGCTTAGACTCGAGTCAACTAATTTTCGGGGCTAAATTGATGCCTGCTGTGCAGGCATCATTTTAGCCCTGAAAATCAGCTGATTTGAGGCTGAAAACAGGCCGAGTTTGG
>JANHJO010004643.1:48864-61768 GCA_032468235.1 Pseudoxyrhopus heterurus | reverse complement strand
AATGGCTCCTCCTCACTACTCTCAGCAGCCACCTGCTCCTGCTGACTCATAGAGGGATCAGCTTCTGTTGGCATGTTGTCAGCAGCTGATTCCTCCCTCTGCTCCCTCTGTATGGCCTGTCATTAGCATTTACTATTGCTTGTTTTACTCATCTATTAGATGAGAAAAAAAGAAATTTAAATTTAAATTTCCTAGCCCAAACCATAACTTGTCCAAACAACAGATAAAGCATGTGGTGAATTACAGTTGCAGCATTTTTCTAGGGTAATCACTGCCATGGAATTGAATGAATGAATGAATGAATGAATGAATGAATGACTCTACATCTGTTCTTCAAGTCTTAGGGAACATAACCCAGTGTAAATGATTTGCTCTTTGTTGTCAGTGGGATATTTAGTCTGAAAATGGGTGGTCAGTTTTATGTTATCATTTATTTATCCTCTCTTTTAGTCTTTCCACAGCCCTAAGGATCTTTACCAATGTGTTGCCATTGGCTATCTGTCAGGAATCCATATATGCATGTATTGGGATAATTTGCTGCTTCTGGCACCATGTAGATGACAGTTGTTCTGCGACTTTGAGATCACTCTCTCCCATCTTACATTCCCAAAAGGTCTTCATCAACTTGGCAAGTTGGCGCCTTGCTTGTTCTGTTCTGCCTTTTCAGAGAAGACTGTCCTGATTTTATCTCTGAAGGGCTTTCCTCCCAGCCAGCCAGCTGTCACCTTATTTTTCTTAGTTAATCAATCCAGATTCAGTGTCATTCTTCTACTGTGATAAGCCAGCAATTATTGGTGCCAGCTTACTTAGGACTTTGGCAGAATTTTCCAGATATTCAACTTAAATGGCTTGACTAGACTTTTTAGTTACCTGGCTAGTTTTGTGCCTAAGATAGGCCTAATCACAGTGCCTTAACCATTACACCAGATTGATTCTCTTTAGGGGAATTAGGAGAAATTTAAAGTGCTTTAGACGAAAGAACAGTTGAGTCACTGATAAGTGTAAACCCTGCTATTATTAACAAAAGAATGGCCTAGGCTATGACAACTTTATTTTAGATAGATGTTCTTTTCCCACACCTGAAATTGTTTTACCAAGATCCAGGAATCAACAGTACAAATGGGGAGAATTGAAGGGGGGGCCATCTCTGCAATCTTAGTTTGGAAAGGTAATCTTTTAATATTTTTATTTGCTATAACTACCAGAACTGTTGTACAGGGGATGTTATTGAAGAGATTTATTTATTTATTAAACTTATATGCTACCCATCTCACTAACAAGCAACTCTGGTTGGTTTACAAACATAAAAACAGAGGTACTAACATTAAAGCATTAAATATAAAATAAACCAAAATTAAATATGTTTAAAACCAGGATACTATAGGGTGAGAGGTGGGATGTTCTTCCTAGTCCACTTAACAGCCTCCAACATGGAACACCCACATTGGGTCTCCAGGCCCATTGGCTGACCCAGTTTTAAAGCTCTTATGGAAGGCCAAGATGGTAGAAGCAGATCTCACCTCGAGGGCCACGATATTCCAGAGAGCGGGAGCCATGGCAGAAAAAGACCTATTGGAGTGAGACAGTTCCTCGGGTAAATAGTTGAAGGCATTTTTTTTTCCAAACAAGGATCCTTTTTCCAACTACACATACCTGCCAGACTTCATTTAGTGCATAAAGGTATCAATACTGGCTGAAAAATGAAATTAACTACAAATAATGTGAGCTAGAATTCTATTACAGAAGTGTTTCTTTTTTTGTTTAAAAGATTTATACATTTATTCCCATCAAACACTGTATATTGAAATGGTATTGAAATAAACATAAGTAGCAATTAGGCTAAGCTATATTGCTGCTGAATTCAAAGTAGCAATGTAGAAATCAGCTAGCTAAGGAATTGTGGTTATCAATACCAAAAAACGTAGATTATATAATTTTATATCCTTATATTGAAATGTAATCCAGATTTTCCATTTTCTTTGGGACTGAAACAGTATCACAGTGCAATACAATAACAACATTTTATAAGATTCTTGCAGATTCTAAAAGTATTAAAAGAAGTTTACCTTTTTTCTTCGCCTCCTATAACAATATTCAGTGTCAGTGCTGAGTTACTATAAAGGTCACTATGCTATGAGTATATAGTATACTGATCTCATGTTAAATAATATGCTTTAAATTTTTTTATTTTTACAGACTGCTTGCATTTTAAGTACCTCTTGCTCCATTTTATAATAATTCCATTTCAGACTTAAGGCCCTGAAAGCTTCAGAATTTTCTGCAGTGATGAATATAAGCAATGTAGCATAACACATTGATTTTATGCATATCATCATCTTTATGTTTTGGGAGGTCTGCTGTATTAGTGATATATAAAAACTGATTACCTTCTCCAACATTGCCTAGTAATTGTTTATTATTTTCCTATTAGACAAACAAGAAATATCAATATTCCTCAACACTGGTCTGTGAGTAACATGACTGTAAATATATTTGCTTCAGACACCAGTGGTGTTTTCATTGTAATGATTTGAACAATGTGAACCCAATGACACAACTCAAACCAAGCACAGAGTTGGAGGGGTAAAAAACAAAAAATAATTGGCTTTCTCCTGTTTTAACACTTCGGGTGGGCTGTGTCATCAAGTTATTGTTGACTCCTGGCAACTGCCTGGACTAGTCCCTGAGGTTTTCTTGGCAAGATTTCAGAAGTGGTTTTCCATTGCCTGCTTTGAAGGGCTGAGAGGATATGACTGGTCCATGAGTACCCAGCTGACTTTATGTTTAAGGTGGGCAAGAACTCAGGGCCTTGCAGTTTCCAATCCAGTGCCTTAACCACTACACCAAACTACATCATAATACCAAGAATCTGTCAGATGCACTGAACATGAGCCGGGCTAGAGTTCAAAAGCACTGCAAATTTATTTCATACTACCTATACACAAGAATCTGATCTACTAGTAGCCAAGGCAAATTGGCACTAGATAAAAGTCAATGGAATTCCCAGGGGGCTGAAGATAGGTCTCTTGTGGGAGCATAGTAACTGTAAACTAATGACGCATTTTGACCCTGTCATCAGACTCAGCCTAGTCATCTTCTACAGAATCTGGTATCGTTAGCTTTGTAATTCAAGCCAAATGTGGATTAAGTATAAGTATAGAAGTGTAGTTTAGCTTAATAAAAAGGGAATGGAATTCAACACTTGTTGCTATAGAAATATTTTACATGTTTCTTCTGCACTTCTTCATTGAGATACATTCTTCCTAAGTGGGGCAGGAACCTAGCAGCAAAAGCAGGAAGAAAGTTCAGCAAAATAGATTCTCTGTATGCCCAGGCAAAGGGATTGGAAAATGACTAATGCCTAAGTACTAAATTTATATTATAGGTTTAAATCTTCTCAGAGCTTGCTCACTTCCACCAAACTCAATTTGATGAGACAATTGCAGCTGCCATTCCATTTCTTTAGTAGAATGTGTGGATGACTTTGGTGGACAGGGAAAAGAGAGGCTGCCTAAGAAAGAACGAGACAAGAGAAGAGAGAGCACCAAGGGCTTAAATGGTCAGAGGAAAAAACTTAGGAAGGATCCGCCCTAATTGATCAGATGGTAAAGTGGCGGTGGGAAGTTTGTACCTTCAGATTTGCAAGATTCTGTTGATGTAGTCTTGTAGTAATGTACAATTAGCTCATCTATTTCGTGTCTGGTTTACCCAGGAGGGTTGACAATTTCATCCATTCTAGGGACACAGCATCAGGTCTCTTCTTGTCATCTTTCCCTATAAGAAGGGAGAATAGGCTGCTCAGGATATTTAATGGTGAAGAACAGAAGTTACACTTTTACTCAGAACCATTTGCAGAAGTTTTTGCTGGACTGAAAGGTAATATACAGCAAACTACCTGTTTCTCTTAGCCATTCAGACCTGAACCAGTGGCCAAAAGTTGTACCTTGTGGTGTTCTCTGCAGCCTGCAGTTCTGTTGGCAGCCCTCTGTAGTGGTGTATTACAAAGGTAAAAGGTCTCTATGATGACTAGAAATTGTTTCCATTTCACGAAACCACTTACATTGTATGTCACAAGTAATAGATTTTTCTCTTACACTTTCTAAACAGAGCAAATGTTTTATCTACACTGGTCTTTCAAATGACTTTACATTTGTTTGGAATATTTTATGTCCACATTTCAAGAACCAAATATATGTGGCATTCGTTTATAGTTAAGGGAAGGTTCACCGCATAAAACAATTCTGATGATAATTATTTCCTTACATTGTTCGAAAAGGGAGAACTTTGTCTTACATCAAATGTAATTGATCCTGAAGCAGTGTAATCACAATTACTCACTTTCTTAATTAGCCTGCCCAAAATCAGAAAATGGAAACCGATCGGCAGTGTTTAAATCAATAGCTTTGTAGTAAGGCTTGGGTGGGGAGGGAGATAATGGTAATGGGTAGATCAATTGGTTTAGATGCCATTCATTGACTGTGTGTTTTGCATCACAAAATCTACACTTTTAAAGTAACCAATATATTGGAGCTAGTAATTCAGGAAAAAGCAAGCTGTATAAAAAAAGTAAAAATTAATAATAAAACATTTAGAATTATTTTATTAAGTGGTTCCCTCTATCAATTATGGTAAAAGAGGGAAAACTAACAGAAAGAAATAAAAATGTCTGAAAGTGGTCTTTGATAAATGCTATTTTTATTAGGCTATGCTTTGAAGAAAAATTAGTTTATCTTTAATTAAAGAATCTTAAAGGTTACAACATGCTTCTTTACCAGAGTTAGAAAGTAGTTTATAATGCATATTCTGTATTAGTATGGGTTTAAAAAAAGCACTATTTTATTTAGTTTTCACCAGTTGGAATGATCAGATAAATAAAAATACATTACAACATAAAATAATGTAATTAATATTTTTGGACTAAATTATCATTACACTATTTCAGTCTGTGTGAAATCCTGTGATAAATTCATATTTTTATATATTTTACAATAGAATGTAGCATTAAAGAACCACTATATTTTCCCAAACTTCATTAGCTTCATGAATAGTATATAGCAACTTGCTCTGTTAATCTCTCACTTATAAGTGAATCTTAAGGTATATTGGTAAAAACCAACATATTATATAGAGCATATTCACATTCATTTGTAAAGATCAATATATTCAGTGCCATAATATAAATTCCAGCATCCAGGTAGGTGGGATCTCCAATCCTCTTGTCAAACAAAATGTTAAATAATGCAAGGGAGGGTTGTCTAATTTGAAAAATTATATTCCTTGCTATATTCCGCTGCCTTGCACCTGTACTTAAACCTTTGGGTAAGTTATACAGCACTTAATAATAAGCTAAATTTTGGAAAATCACTTTTGTCATAGACAAAGGACCCTTAAGTTTCTTTTGTTTTGTTTTTTTAAATAGTTAACTCTTCTGGGAAAGATAAGTTAACTATTTAATGTAGACTTGATATTTTCTTTAATATTTGGTGCAGGTTTTGGGAGTTGTTACTTTCAAAGCATCATTGAACATATTTATTAATATTTTACAATCTTCTAATAAAGTTTATTTATTTACTTACTTGTTTTTCATTTTTCTGGCCCACCCAATACAAAAACTATAGATAAATGCCCAAGATAATCAAAGGTACAGTGGAATGAAGTTGGATTGGCTTGAGGGAGAATACTGTCTGGAACTCATTTATGAAATGCCAGGAGGGACAATATTGTGTGGACCTCAGGAGAAGCAAGTCTCAATGCAGGAAGCCCTGAACCATACAATGGTCCTAAACTCACAGCTAACAGACGCATCCTATAAGTAGCCATGTATTTTAGCTGTCCCAGACTGCAGCTTATTTTATTTTTATTTTTTTAAATATTTCTTTATTTTCTTTAAAAAAAAAATACAAAAAACAAACAAAAAACAAACAAACATAACAAAAACAAATCAAACAACAAAAACCACAAAACATTTTAAATACATATGTACAAATTGAGCATAAACAAGTAGACCCTTCCTCTATTTTGTAATGTTATTTTCAACTTTCCATACCCTCCAGGCTTTATTTAAAATATTTCTTCATTATATCTCCATTACTACTAACTATGTTTGTATTTTCCTTCTTTCTAACCATTGGTACCATGGGGCCCAGCTTTGATAGTATTTACTTTCCTCTTTGTCCTTTAAGGCTAATGTTTAGCCTATCTAATTCTGCGCATTCTAGAATTTTATTTATCAATTTTTCTTCATTGGTATATCCTCCTGTTCCCATGTCTGTGCCAAGGAGAGTCGTGCGACTGCAGCTTATTTTAGTAAACATATGAATTCAAGCAAAATAAGATTTCATATCTATTTATCCTGAATCTGTGTGTTGAATGGGTCACACAATTTCATTTTTCTATCATTATTACTCTTTCAAAAAATTAGGCAAAAAATTAATAGATTGATTTCATGCAAACTAATCAAATATTTAAACATTTTGCTGTATAGCTATTGCATAAGGTTTTTAAAGTAGATTTATTGTACTTACAGATTAGAATCACAGTTGTAAAAATAATTAACCCTAGATTTACTTCAACATATTAGTTTACTAAAGTAATGTACTTGTGATTCATTTAAGCGTTAGTGATTTGAATTTTAAAATTCTGGTTTTTTATTTTTATCTGCTATGTATTTATCTGCTTTATAAAAGAAGACCACTTTTATATTTATCTTTATATTTACTTATTTAGTAATCAATATCATTTCATATTTATAAGGTCAAAAGTCTATCCAAACCAATAACAAATATTTGAGGTTAATTTAAATACCGTGGATATTAATCAAATTGATTTTTATGTTAGAAACTATTGTACTAATATTTGTAAAGACAATAAAAAGGACTTTCCATTGATTATGGACTAATTTACTATTAACATTCTGCAGTAAAATAATACTTTCATGCATCTCTAATGCTCAAAAAGCATCCTAGTCTATTTGACAAGCATGTTATTATTTTAAATTGTCCAGCCTTTATTGTCAGCCCTCGCTGACAGCAGAAAATAAGTTGGGTTAGAACTGGACAACTTCTTGGATGGAGACTGCCAGAAAATTCTAAAGTTCTAGATTTAGACCAAGAATTTAAAAAAAAAAACAAGAAAGCAAATCAGTTCCATACATTTGTCATGATGCTACATGGACACTTCCATGCAATCACCAAAGGTTTAGCTCAGCTTGAGGGAGTCTTCATTTTTTATTATTATGGGAGACCACTATATTTGCAGAATTAGTGTTACTATGTTTAGTTTATATTTTACCTTTCCTCTCAGGTGTGCTTTTTTCATCTTGTACACTAAATTGTTAATGTTTTCTGATTCAATTACCTGGACCCTTAATTTTATAAACACATGCATGAATTTCCAAGTACACGGGCACATAAATTATGAATCAGAGTAAATCATGAACTGTCTTTACAATTACAGTTTTAACATTTCAGGTATTGATTGGTCCATATCATAAGATGAATGAAAATAGTTCCTTTGCTGTCTCTCATGGATGTTGTGAACTGTTTTGTTTGTTTCTCCTCTCTTTTCAGAGTGGCTCCTCACTTTTATTTTCACCTTATATTTTTCTTTTAATTATTTAAAAAGTTAAACTGTACAGTGACTTAATCTACGGGCATGGGATCATTGTGAGGATCCTTAAGATGCACTTGAATTTTTTCTTCAAGTTCAGAGAGAGGCTCTGAATCTAATCTAAGAAAGAAAAAGATAACACCTGATTGCTCTGCCTGTACCTGAATTTTTTGAAGGATCTTTTAAAAATATCCATATTAGATAGAGAAAACAGGGAAGATTGAGAAACATAGTATGGGAAAATTAGTGTGGTGTTGAATTCTCAGGATCATTTTCTACTGAAGCTTGGGTGTAAATTACATTGTTAGCAATACAGAGGGAAATTAATTTTTAAAAATACTAGGAAAAGTAACAAAACTTCATTTCCATCTTGCCATTTTATCATAGGCACAATGCTGGATTCATAACATCCTTCTGCCTTGCCTCGTGTTTTGGATACAGTTTACCATTATAGGAAACAGTTGTACTTGTTGGATTGCTTTTAATCCCTATATCTTAACTTTGTTTGTGGTACCTAAAAAAATGGAATCTTATGCCAAAAGATTATTAAGGTGATGAGTAATAAACCATAAAGAAGTTACCTAACCAGTGCTTAAGGAGATTCTCAGTCATCCAGGTCATGGTTGTCCCGAAGGTTACTTTTTCAAAAGGTAACTGGATTTTCTTTGTTTTTTCTCGAAGACATTTTGCTTCTCATCCAAGAAGCAACCTCAGTTCTGATTAAATGTTGGGGATGCTTCTTGGATGAGGAGCTAAACTTCTTCGAGATAAAATAAAGTATAGCTAGCTACCTGTTGAAAAAACACCTTTGGGACTACCTAATCAATGATAAAACGAAAATTAACGTAATAAATAAAAACAATGCTGAAAATCATAATGAGCCTTTCTCTTTCATCTCCTCTGTATTCTGATAAGAGTAAAATTATCTTTACTTGGGAAAAATCAGTTTATATTTTCTCTTTTTTTTTCTTTTTTTGTAAAAATGTACATAATCATACAGTTCTCACTTTTCGGTGTTTTCTTCCACAGTACAAAGAATGATCACTTCAGTGTTAATATTCAGCCTCCAGTTGGAGAGTTACTTTTACCAGTAACCATGACAGTAAAGGATTTCAGGAAAGAAAGAGGTGAGAAATAAATTTAAAATTAGATAAATAAATTATCCTACTGTAAAATATTGTAAGCATTCCAGACATTCAGTTCTAGTGTTTCATATGGCATATTTCCAGAAATCAGCTATGAAGTTACATAGCCCTGTCATCAAAAATTTCATAATGCCTGAAGTGTCTTCCTGAACAAGCTTTTCTCCTTTTCCCTCTTTCTACCATGTGGTGATTTCACTGCAAATATCAAAAAATAGTATTAAGGCAGACCTCTTCATTATGTCATATTAACCAATATTAAGCTAGAGTTCTGCTATTCAGTTGTAATGAGAATTTCTAGTGTATAAAAACCACTATTTTGGCACTGACTATAGAATAGAACCTCAGGGATGTGATGGCTCAGTGACTAAGACGCTGAGCTTGTTGATCAGAAAGGTCGGCAGTTCGGTGGTTCGAATCCCTAGCGCCGCATAATGGAGTGAGCTCCCATTACTTATCCCAGCTTCTGCCAACCTAGCAGTTCTAAAGCATGTAAAAATGCAAGTAGAAAAATGGGGACCACTTTTGGTGGGAAGGTAACAACATTCCGTGCGCCTTTGGTGTTTAGTCATGCCGGCCACATGACCACGGAGACGTCTTCGGACAGCGCTGGCTCTTTGGCTTTCAAATGGAGATGAGCACCGCCCCCTTGAGTCGGGAACGACTAGCACATATGTGCGAGGGGAACCTTTACCTTTTATAGAATAGAACATGATGGTTTTATATTGAATCTGGTGTATACTGGCTGCATAATATCTTCAGCTACATTATAAAAAGGTTTATGCACTTAGTTGCATTAAAAGTTTTTATTTTATTTTTTTTACAATAATTTAATGTCATATTCAAACAGTGATTGTTAATTTTCCAAAATTCTACTTGGTTTACCTGCACTAAATATAAGAAGCTCTTTTGTATTGAATAAAATTTCTTCTCAATTGAGCTCTCCTCCTGACAAAATATCCATGCAGCTTTCTATTGAATGGAAATAATTTTTCACTGGAATGTTTTTCGATTTCTCTGTTTACTCTAAGCCCCAGTATTTCCTGGTAGTTCTCCATCCAAATATTAACCAGGCTTGAGACCCTGCTTAGCTTCCATTGGCAAATATGCTCAGACAGGTTCTGTCAGCTGTTCCATATTTCATATGCTTCTTTAAATGGCTTATATGAGGTTATACTCTCATATTGTCAATTATTTCAGTCTAGTATATCACATTCCTCCCACCACCCCCAAAAAAACCAAAAAGTTTGCTTTTGTTAAAGAAGCATAGTATATCAGAATAATACTGTATATATCTTTCTATCTTGCATTCAGTGGCTTGAAATAATAGCTCAGCAGTTATTTCAGTTAGATTATTTTCATGCAGTTGACATCTGATATTAAAATTAGGCCATTTCTTTTTTTAATCTGTTCGTAACTATTTACCATTCTTACTTCTTGCTGGCCTAAAGCCTACTTTACGTGAGCACAGCAACCAAGGTGAGTGAGCCTTTGAATTTTCTCATATTTTTTGTGAACAATTTCCTTCATCTTCTCAAATTGCTTTCCAGCAGTGTAGTTTTAAGCAAAATGGGATATTGTACTCTGTCCCTCTCCCATTCTTATTTGTGTGCTTGCTTGCCTGGTGTTTGATTGAGTTTTCTATGCTTAAATGTGACTGAGAGCTTTTCCCCCCCATGGCTGGCCATTCAGAACCAAGAGTGCATAGAAAAAATGCACTTTGAGAATAGCTGTGGCCCTCTATGGAGTTGTTGCCAAAATTCCTTTTTCTTCTGCCATTTTACTTCTGAGGTTGTTGATTATTTGTCTGAATACATCTGGCAGTTGTTTGCTATGTTTAATAGAGCAGAAAGGCTACTCTGAATAAGCTATTTGAAAATTTGTTTATATGAAGTATTTGTAAATCCATGGAAGCCTCTTGACATTTCAATATGGCTCTTTCTGTCTTCCTGAATTCATTCTTTGATGCAGGACTGATGCTGTGAAATTTACACCTAGTTTAAAATTTCTTTTTTTTTTAGTTAAATGTTTCAGCTACTTTATAAAATTCATAATAATAGAAGTCTTCGTTCTAACTTTATTTGTTTTATAAATAAGATTAAGAAGCCATTGAGAAAATATAGGAAAGGGAATTCTTAAGCAGAGCTATTAAATCAGATTGTATCCAGATTTGGCCTGATTCAGGCAGACTTAGAAAAGCAGGCATCCTGCAACTGAAACACCCCAAATATTGTATGATATAATGCTTACTTAATGGGTATGTTCATATTATGATGCAGGAAACATAAAATCAAGCAAAGGTATCTTGCTCAAGGGGTTTTCTGCTCCAGGGGAAAGCCTTCCATGAAGAGAAGGACACCCTAGCTTCTCATACTAAAGACATCCCATTTAGCAGTTTTCTCCAACCTCTGTACAGCATTTCAAGGAATTACAGTAGGCTTATATGGAAAGACTTATAAAGTATGCAGTCCAATTTTAGTTCTCTGATCAATTCCCACATCATACTATCACATAAAATGATATGATGGGTTTCTGTTTAGTTTGTTGCTGCCACAAGCTAGCCCATTGTGCTGTATTCAATAAACTGTAATTAAATAAGCAATGGCTTAATGTGATATACAAACTTAACCATTACTAATAGTGAAATCCAGGATATATTGCATCTACTTAAAAATAATCCCTATTCCTATCAGTAGCATCTGATTAAATTTGCACATATTTGCAGTATAAATCTCAGATAGGATTCTAATTTCCCATAGTTTTTTATGATAAAAGGCCTTCCAAGTATAATAATGTCATCAATATAGAATGATTTCTAAGTTTTGTTTCTTTTCTGAAGTATCTCAGACTTTCGTATCCAGAAATACTTCATTTCATAGTTATTCATTTCTAAAATATGTTTTGAAATAAACAGGATTTTTTTAAATAATAATATCTTTTAGAATTATTTTTACAACAGAAATAAACATACATACTTGCAGTATAATCGGTATGATGAATGCTGATATTTCTGCTTAAGATTTTTAAGTAGCCCGAAAAGATGGGAAGGGGTATTAGTGCACAGGCTCTACTTGTTAGGCTTTGTTGTGCTGGCCCTTCCCTTCTAACATAGTTTGAAACAGCAGCTGAAATTTGTCTGATTTTGCTCTCCATAATCATTTTAAATTATGTCTGTCCTTTAGCTTATGTTTCCAACTTCAAATATTGAGCAGTGTTTATTGATGCAAATCATTTAATAATACCAGTGCTAATTCTTTCTGTAATATGGTAGGCTACCACACTTCACAGAGGTATCATGCAGTTTTCCTTAAATACCCAGAATTCTTTAGGAAGAAGCCAAAGGATCTAATCACTGTCAATGATTTTAAAATTATATCATTTTTATAATGTCAAAGTTACTAAAAATCCTACAACCTTTGTGTTTCCAGCTTCATGCTATAGTTTAATTTGCTTGGTTATTCATTAGGAATGCTGTTATTGCATATTTTTATAATTAGATGCAAGATTTGCAATTATTTTATTTTTGAAACCTAATTCTTTTCAGTGGCAATTTATTTCTCTGGATTTTTTTTAAACTTTCCGTTTTGGTCCAAGTGCAGGCAGTAGATTTCATTTCGATATATTATATATAAAGGCTGTATCTAGATACATATAAAGGCTGTATCTTTAAAAATAGAAAAGAAAAGGAAATCCACAAAATGTTAGCTTGATTTTATCAAGATTTATGCTTACAACATTTTCTCTCCCCCTAACAAGCAAGGTGCTAATTCTTTAAATGGTCAGGCATTCCCTATTTTCTGGCCTTTAACTACCACAAGCAATCATATTTGATGCCCCTTAATTAGAGCACCTTTTTTTCTTTTCAGGTTCTTTTCCACCTCAGCAATCGAGACAATACATTTGCTTACCATGCTAAGTGTTCTTTTGCATGTAAATTAATCTTGATTCAGTTTACACTGTCATGCTGAGTGGTACAAATTGCCTATAACAATAAAACAGCATGAGTTAAAAATAAAGGGGGTGGTGGTAGTGGTAAGGCAGATTGAATGTGTGCCTTACTTGATAGGATGTTACTTTGCTTTATGCCAATACATTAGTCAATGATAATGAATCTTCTGTTCTGAAAAGCATGGTTTAGTTGATTTTTTTAAATT
>JANHJO010004642.1:12403-30122 GCA_032468235.1 Pseudoxyrhopus heterurus | reverse complement strand
GTATAGATAGTGGTTAATTTTAAGTTTTATAGTTGCTTAAATATATAGATTCTGTATATATTGAAAAGATATTTAACGAAATATGTATAATGTGTATTATTATTGGCTTGTAATGCGTAATGAAGGTATATTATAAATCAAATTTTAATAATAAAAACTATTTAAAAGAAAAAAGAAAAAAACCTTAAACCTTATTTTCTTATATTTTGGGATTCCCCATTTATTTCAGTGAGTATAATTTGGATATAGTAATGGTATTATTCCTATTGAAATAATTAATGATATTCTCAGAGACACGGTGATTCAGAGGCACGGTGTTTAATTACAATATACAGTATGTGTTAGAGCACACTACAGGTTTTAGATTGGTGTCCAATTGAGAATTGTCTATAGATTTTCCATATTTCATCTGCATAACAAAAATTTCCATGCATAAACTATGAGTGAACATTTCATTTGGGTTTTGTAGCACTTATTGCTGCTTCATGTATAATATGCATGCTATGTCTTCAAAGGGATCAAAGAGGCCTTTGCATCTCTTAGCAACCCAGTGAGAATTTTGGTAAGTCCTGTGATGATGGCCAATCTGTACATGGTTATCGATCAACCATGGGGGAAGTGGGCAGGTAACATTATGTATATTACTGTGGTTTTCCTCTTTCCTCAATGGTCAGTTCTAGTGGATGTTGAGGTCTAGCTGTAGGCCTCAACAGTCAGGAGTGCCTCAGAGCTCACCACTTCTTTTTAACATCTGTATAAGACTATTGGGGGGAAGTAATTTGGTGGTGTTGGGTATA
This sequence comes from Pseudoxyrhopus heterurus, assembly GCA_032468235.1. Taxonomy (NCBI): domain Eukaryota; kingdom Metazoa; phylum Chordata; class Lepidosauria; order Squamata; genus Pseudoxyrhopus; species Pseudoxyrhopus heterurus. The sequence goes on along the minus strand of JANHJO010004642.1, from coordinate 29,325 downwards.
GCATCAATATATGCTTATAATATCCAGTCAGAGGTGGGCTGCACTTACCTTCACAACGGATTTGCTGGTTGTGAGCGTGGTGCACCTGGAAAGGAGTGTCTAGAGGAATGTCTCCAGTTGGGATGACATTTGATTGGGCCATATGATGGACTGATGGGTCTTTGAATTTCTCTTGGGGAAGGGAAAACCCAGAACTCTCAGATTCGGTTTTTCCCAGATGTGCCAATATGACAACTCTAATAAAATGGAACTTTGAGGAAATGCTTGTCTCGGAGTTTATTGGTTTGGAGTTCGTTAGTTAGAATGCTGCCATGGAGCAGTATATATGTTGAGGGTACTTGGAGTTTTTGATGCTGTTTTTATTGTCTGTTTATGTTTTAATGCTGTTCTTATGACTCACCCAGCCTTAAGGAATTTTGAATAAAATTTTGAATAAGAACATAAATACCATATTTTTTTGAGTATAAGACACATTTTTTCCACCCCCCAAAATGGATGGAAATGTCTGTGCATCTTATACAGCAAATGTTGCCGAAGCCCCACCAACCTGCTGACCCCCACTGTTTGACCTCTGCCTCCCAGCAATTTGCCCCTTGCAGCAAACAGCAAACAGTCTGTTTCAGCTTCAGCACAGCCTGATTAGCACAAGCAGCTGATAGTTGGTTGAATTGGCCTCCCAACCATCAGCTGTTTCAGGCTGTAGGGATTGCATTGCCTATTGCCACCTCCGCGCACCCCATTTTCAGCCTCCACACCCTATTTTTGGCCTCTGTGCATCCCATTTTCTGCCTGTTCCAATCCCCGCTGCCCGAAAAATTGTCTCATTTGTATGTAGATATCAAGAAACATACAACATGGGACTTCCGGTTTGACTTTCTGAAGATGTTAGAATTAGATAGATGGGGTAGAGACTATTAATATTTTTATTAGGAAGATATTAATGTGAATGATACTTGGAATTAATTTTGGTTGAATTATATAAAAGTGATGAAGCTTAATAATATTATTAGCATGAACTTGAAGGATTGAATGGAGCTGATAAACTGTGATAGAGATGATTAACATTGCTAAGGAGAATTGGATTAATATAAATGAAACTAATTAATTTGGTTTTTAGTGATTGTTTAAATTGTATAAGAAAAATGAAAGGAAAAAGATAAAGATGGGAATTAAGGTATTTATTGCCTAAATATGTTTGGATAAGATAATAATGATAATTTAAAGTTGAGAAATATGATAGAATATGATAAAAAGTAAGGATATTGTTATGATGAATTGGATTAATATGACTGTACCCCAAAACAACTCTGTTCACACATGAAACATATATGTAAAGGGAAAAATAATAAAAAATATATTAAAAAAAATAAACTCTGTATTTTTTCATCTCCCACATTTAGTACCACTATCTCCTTTAAGGCAGGAGGTCATCCTTGCAGAAAAAAATTACATTAATTCCAGTTAGCCTGCATCTAAACTTTTAGCCTTGCAGGCAGAACCATGAACTCTCCCTCTTCAAATCTGTATTTACACTTTCTTTTCCGGTTAGTTTTTATAAACCAATAAAAGATTTACAGATTCAGAGCTAAAGAAAGAAAAAAAAAGCTACTACCCAAGAAAGAGGCTTTAACCTCAGAAGTAGAAAATATTCTTCCTGTGTAGCTACTTTCATTTAAACGCTAAATGTAAACAACACTAGCATCATCAATACTCAATGGCAAATAGGTAGGTTCCAGTCAATGTTTGGGGGCAGGAAGGGAGGACTGTTCTGTCTTTCTATTGCTTTAGAACACCTTTGTGAAGGTGCTGGGTGAAATCATCCAGTGGCAATGGGATGAAGGAACAATACCATGCTAGTGATATTCTGTGGTATATCTCTGTATAGGCTGACCAAGTGATGCTGCTGAGGTTCTATCCCAATGTTTGGATGTTAAAAACCCAGGAAAGAGCGAGTGGCTGTGGTTTTGAAGCTACTCAGGTCTGGAAGTTTTCCATCTCTATTTCTGAATAGGGTAGCATCCTCCAGATAGAGCTGCTACACACTCTTGGATTCACTTTTCTTACTCGAGCAAGTGGCAGCTATGGTTGGGAAAGTCTATGCACAAATCCATCTTCTGTATCAGTTGTGCCCATTCCAGGATTGGAAGGTCCTGCATATGGTCATTCATGTCTTAGACTACTGCAGTATGCTCTACATGGGGCTGCCCCTTATAGAGCAATCAGAAGCTGCAACTAGTCAGAATGCAACAGTTTGGGACCTTCTGCTCTGTACTTGCTTTGGCTAGTTGTGTTCCAGGTGGAATTCATGATGCTGATTGTCTCTCGTAAAGCCTTGCATAAATAGGGGTAGGTGCCTGCCTCAGAGTTTGCTTATCCTATAATATAATACGTTGTTTATGAGCATGATCTGGGTCCCTTCCTTGAGGCAGTGTTATCTAATGGGCCCAGGAGATGTGCCTTCTGTCACAGTGCCTGATTGAGTTGTATGGCTGTTGGGTTTGAGTCTTTTTTCATATTATGGTTTTAATTTATTTTAGCTGCCCAGAGACACAGAGTAGTATGGGCAAACATATACATTATTTAAATAAATTTTGCACATCTCCAAAATGAACTCATTGCCCTATAGAAATTATTGCAAAGTTCATAGTTGGAATTGCTTCTACTATATCTTCAAAGGGTTGCATTTTGATACATAAAGACTTTAGTTAAGTGATATGTAAACATCTTATTGTGAATTGACATCTGTTTTCCAATGCAAGACTCTGTATGGAAATATGGACAGCAGCACATGTATGGGTTCTGCTAATTTTATTTTTCTAAATTTTTAGTAGAAAACTACTGTGCCAGTATTAATAGTGATGATTGATAATGGTCTTTAAATAAATAGAATTGTCCAGAGCAAATTCATAATGTAAAATTAAATCTTCATTACTTTTATTGGCTACATTGTTCTTTTGCCTTTTGCATTTTAAAAACTTAAAAATGACATAAAATTCTCATTAAATTCCAAAATATTTTCCCAGAGAAGTGAAGGGTGTTAATATACTACTATCATATCAGTTCTTTTGGTTCAAAGTCCTGAGTTTAAGGAATGTGGGGTTTGTTTGTTTGTTTTTTTGCATCCTAAATATAGGGTTTTGCAAACCCTATATTTGCATCCTAAATAAAGCCATGTCATTACTTTAATTTCATATTATCTTGTTCTTCTAGTAGTACTATTTCCATTGTAAGAGGTGCTCTTTTGCATGCAAAATAAATTTCTCTACAAACCAACATACTGTCAAATGAAACACAGAGGTGTTTGCGGACTCTTTTGAATCAATAAAATAGGATCACAGTCAAGAAAAGGTGTAGCCTTTTGGGTTTTTTGGTTAAGATCAAACATATGTATCAAGACAAGGCAGGAATAAAACTTTGCTCTCTCCAGATATGCCTGCCACCTGCATTTGTAATATTTAAAAGTAAAATTGTATACATTTGAGGGAAAACTACATGAACGCCTGGGATAGTTCAACCTGAAAAGTTACAGATCTTGTTCTGATCCTTTCTTTTGGTTGTTGAAATTTCTCCTAATCAGACAAGCATAAATTTTTGTTTGTTTCTTATATTTAATGTTTCTAGACTGCCCTATTCCTTTGAGGGGGTGCTAAATGATGTAAAAATGTTATTACTTAGCCACATATTTTGTTTAAATAAATGAATGCGGTAACTATCATCTGCCCTCTTTATTATTGCCTGAATTGGAATACTGACAACCGGTGGTTTCTGAACAAACCAGTATTAATATATTGCATCTGTCTGCAATGCTTTTATGTCTTTTAACATTGGAAATAGAGTATTATTATAATGTGCTCCTCCAGAGAATAGTGAAATTGCATTGTGCTGTTCTGAATTTCACTTGGTTTAGAAAAAGTAGCTCAGATAATGATTAACTTTGAGATTTGAAATACCCACAGACTTATGCCATATTTTTATGCTTGTTTTGTAGTGTTGATACCCTACAAATTAATATATGTATCTGAATGTTACTTTTAGTTATCAGGTGAAGCAAAACAAATATTAAATCCTTGCTGAAGTAATAGATTGGTGGCAAAAGATAAAGAGGAATAACGAAATATTTCTCGAAGATACATTTATATACCAGTATAGCACGACTGTATCTCATTGGAAACATACTTTTTCCTGTTAATGACAAGTGTGTTAAGGTAATCCCTGTCATAAGGAGAAAGTACAAAATACCTTCCTTCTAGAGAATGCCAGTGAAAGCATATAATTCTGGTACAAATCAATGAAAAATAACAGCATATTCCATTATTTTTTAGCTTGCCACCTTTTGCTCATTTTATTAGTAAAGAAAGTATGTGTGATGTTGTTACTGCTTTGATTCATTAAATTACATTCTCTTTAAGTAAAGGATTTAAAATACAGAGTTTATTGTAGGCCAGGGGTGTCAAACTCACGTCACAGCGTCACATGACGTATTAGAACTTTTCTCCCTTCGCTAAACTGGTCATGGGCATGGCCAGCGTGTGGGGCATCAGGCCCACGGGCCAGGAGTTTGACAACTCTGTTGTAGGCTGTATCTTGCAAATAATAGCAACTTCCTTCTGCTTTGTGTCTGTGGAGATTCTTAGTCATCCCCGTCATGGTTGTCCCAAAGGAGCTTTTTCAAGAGGCAACAGGACTTTTTTTTTCCTTTGAGGATGTTTCACTTCTCATCCAAGAAGCTTCTTCGGCTCTGACTGGATGGTGGGAAATGGAAGGATTTATTTATTTATTTGATTAAATTTATATGCCGCCCGCTCCCGAAGGACTCCGGGCGGCTCTTTATTTAAGAGCCATGGTGGCACAGTGGTTAGAATGCAGTACTGCAGGCTATTTCTGCTGACTGCCAGCTGCCTGCAATTTGGCAGTTCAAATTTCACCAGGCTCAAGGTTGACTCAGCCTCCCATCCTACCGAGGTCAATAAAATGAGGATCCAGATTGTTGGGGGCAATATGCTCTGTAAACCGCTTAGAGAGGGCTGTAAAGCACTATGAAGTAGTATATAAGTCTAAGTGCTATTGCTACTGCTATTTATATTCCTTGCAGGCAGCTGGTCATTTGCATTCTTTCAGAGAGTCGTTGAAGCTACCTGGAGGTTTATTTTTATGGTTTATCTCATGGTCACCTGAATAGTGTGGAGCCTTCTTGGAACTGTTGAAAGGACTGTGTTGTAGACTGGAGATAGATGATGTTGTATCCCCGCCTCTGATGAGAGAGGGCTGTTCAATTTTGACATGGATGCCCTTTTGACCCCTCTTTCAAACCAGCAGTCCTTTATGTCCAAAATGTGCTGTCTTCAAAAGAGTAGCCTTTGTCTTTTAAATGCAGGTGGACTGCTGAATCTTATCCTGATGGGTTTGTTCTCCCATGTTAACGCATGGCACAACATAAATGCATTGCACAGCATAGGAGAACAAACCCATCAGGACTAGATTCAGCAGTTCATCTGCATTTGAAAGACAAAGGCCACTCTTTTGAAGACAGCAGAGTCCACATTTTGGACAGAGAGGACCACCGGTTTGAAAGAGGGATTAAAGAGACCATCTATCTTAAAATTGAACCACCCTCTCTCAACAGAGGGGGAGTAATACTACATCATCATCTTATCACCAGACTACAACACAGCCCTTTCAATAGTTCCAAGAAGGCTCCACACCCATTTGCACTACTCAGGTGACCCTGATGACACAGATAAACCTCCAGGTGACCTCAACGATTCTCTAAAAGAATGCAAACGACCAGCTGTCTGCAAGAAGTATAAATCCTTCCATTCCCCATCATCCAATTGGAGCTGAAGAAGCTTCTTGGAAGAGAAGTGAAATGCCTTCAAAGAAAAACCAGAAAGTCCAGTTGCCTCTTGAAAAAGCACTTTTGGGACTTCTTCCTACTTTCTATTCAGTATAACATTATCTAGTATGATTGAACAGATTCTACAACATAGAAACTGATTTGAGCTATGTGCTCAGTTTTGTTTTGCAGCTTTATAGTCTGTTTATTTTCACTTTACTTGAATGCAAGTTGATTGTAAAACCTTGGATTACAAATTTTTAATCAGGAGCATGTTGACTGATATCTGCCAAAGTACTTTTCATTGTAGGAACAACTGAGTGAGGATAATTTTTAGTACACAAATGATCAGAAAAAGTGATCCAGAATTTAGCTTTGCTTTAAAAATGAAAAAGTTTGAGTCCAATATATATATATATATTTGTATGAAGTAGTTAATCAGTTCATTAAGCAGTCATAATCAAGAACTAAAAATTTGCATGTAAAATGTGTCCTGCTAGAAACGAAATTCAGAATTCTATGATTAAGTCTTTTGTTTATATTGCAGCTACCCAGAGTCCTTGCAGATTGGGATAGATATAAAATAAGATAACCTTTATTGGGATAGATATAAAATAAGATAACCTTTATTATCATTTTTTACTGTAAGCACACTGGCCCACATTAAAAATAAAACTCTGTTGCCTGCTCTCAAAAGAAAATATATATTTATACACATACACACATATAAATTAATCACTATATTAATCACTGTCCATTTTGAATACATAGTAGAAAGCGGAAACTTGAGAGTTTATAAGGTTGATACTATATGGAACAAAACTGACTGAATCTGGATGTTCTGCTTCAGATACCATGAAGCCTCCTCCTAGAACATAACAAGGAAAACAGGTTGTGAAGAGGATGTATAGCATCCCAGACAACTTTGTGGACCCTGCTCAACCATCGCTTATGTGATGTCCTGGATAGAAGGAACTAATAATAATCTTTTTTGCCATCCTCACCACACCTCACCTTCCTGTCTGAAGTAGTAATGCTTCTAAACCAGACAGTAATGACAGGATGCTCTCGATCATCCCTCTATAGAAAGTGGTAAGGACAGGGGAAGGAAGATGTCCTTTCCCCATGCAATGCAGAAAATGCAGGCATTGTTGTGCTTTCTTCACCAGTGTCTCACTGTTGACTGACCAAGCTAGCCTACTCATTAGCTGTACACCCTAAAACCTGATGCTGCTAACCACCTCCACAGGTGAATCATTAATACACAGAGGTATGTGGCTGTGCCTGCCTTTTCTGAAATTGACAATGGTCTCTCTCTTTAGTTTTTCCTATGTTTAAAATGAAGCTATTTTTGTTACACTAGGTTACCAACTCTCAATTTCCTTGTGGTAAGCACCCTCATTGTCATCCTGAATAAGACTCACGACTGTTATATCATCTGCACACTTCACAATATGGTTGGTGGCAAATCTAGCACAACAGTCATGGGTCAACATAATAAATACTGTCAAATGAGAAATCAATAAATTCCCACAATTTACTTTCTAAGACAAGAGTTCGAAACTAAAGAGGAATCTGGCTAATAAAGGGGATTATTTTAAGTAAAGAGGCAAACAGGTAATGAGCCAACTAATCCAAGAAGATAGTAATCTGGAAGTAGACTTGCTCACAGTCTATTACTCTGTTTTTAGTAAACAATCAAATATATATTTTAATGGATATATAAATATAAATCCAAGTCCAATCCTGGTTCAAATTTAAGTTTTTGAGATCGGCCAAAGCTAGCTCAAAGGTACAACCAGTTTTTAGAAGAGATATATACCCCATCAAATTTTGGAGATCTTTATTACAAACAACAAAAAACAATTGACAACAAAACAGTGTGAAACCTAATAAAAGTTTAGCAAATGCAAAGTAAAATGTGTGTGTGTATGTGAGCACAGGTCTGTCTGTCCACTCATCCATCTCTCCTCCTCCCTCTCCTCCTCCTCCTTTCTTTTTGGAGTGTAGTGGAAGTTTTGGGTGGAAAACATAGTGAACTGACACACCTCTAATGATCAGAGACAGTGCTAAGGTGCAGGCCAGCAATTGGGCCTTGTTCTCAGATCTGTAAAGGTTCTTCCGATAAAGGAAGCCATCATGTGCTGCAGAAGGAATTCACAGGATTTAAAGGGAACCTGTGGGTGAACTGTAGATAGAGGACCAGGAAGAAAGGAGAGTTCCTGCAGATTTTACTCTGCTAGTCATTGCTGATTGTTTCGAGCCCATGAGCCCACTGACGTTTTACCTATTTATCTACACACATTTGCATGCTTTCAAATTGCTAAGTGGGCAGGAGCTAAGCAAGGACAGAAGCTCACCTTGTCATGTGACAATTGGGTCTCGAACCCGGGCTGTCAGCTTTCCAGCTGACAAGCCCAATGTCTTTAACTGCTGAGCCATTGTGCCACTCTGTGTGCCAGAAGCCAGGAAAAAAACATCAAACTCTCAACCTTATGTGGAGCCTGCATTAAAGACACTGCATTCTACCAAGCTTCATTCTTTAAAATCCTTTTGGATATAAATACTTTGACGGCTGCAGCAATGTTCCAAACAGCAGAGCAACTAGACACTTGGTGAATGCCACTTCGACCTAGGATGTAATTAAAGAGAAAAGTAAACAAACAAGCAGAGCGATAATCTGTTTCTCTGGCATTCTAGAGCAAAGAGTAGCATAGTCATAGGGGTCAAGGACCTATTGGAGCTGCATGTTTAGAGGTTGGGTCCTGGGATTACAGTGAATGGTGGGACTTTTGGGGGAAAGTTGGAACAATAAGGGGAGTTAAGTCTTTGATCTGGCTGTATTGTTCCGTGCCCAGCCCCAGGTCATCACACTTTCCTTTTATTTTCCCACAACTCTCAGAGGTGAGTTGGAGCTAAGACTGGCCAAATATCACCTAACTGGCTTTTATGGCTAGGATGAGACTAGAATTCACGGTCTCGGTCTCCTGTTCTAGCCTTTTTTTAGCTTCATTTGCTCTATACTATAATACTACCTTGTTATCAGCTGACTCCCAAAGCTACCGATATTTACAATCTCCAAAATACTATCCGATATATCCAATATGTATCCTCCCCATTTAAACAGTCATCAGAGGCTGAGGTTAGTTTCTTGAATATGGAAGCAAGCACTGGATGTCTTTTCTCTTATTTCTGCCTGAAAGTTGCAGTTTTTCATTTGCTTGCTGTAGTCCAATCCAACTATTGCATAATAGATTCTTAATCCAAAATCTGCTTTTTGATGTTTCTGCCTTTTCCATTGAGATGGATATCTCTCTACAAACATTGAAGAGTGGCTCTTAGCTATTGATAGACCATTATCTGTCATTAGCTCCCACTTGATAAAACATCAGTGACATCTGAGTCTATTAACAGAAAATGAACTTTTGTGAAGATGTCACAAAAGTATGGGAATATTTGCATGTGCCTGCATTTTCTCTGGCTCCTGTTGTAGTAAAAGGCTTTAGTTATGAGAAGTAGATCAAACATCAAAACTTCCTGGGCTGAGCTGTCAGAAAATGCAAAAGAAAAGAATCTGATGAGTCATTTTTCTCTTCTGAGTCCCCAGTGTTAGCTGTAGAAAATCTAGAACAGTACTGCAATAGCTGTTGATTTCCCTTTTCTACATCTTAAAACATTTGAATCAGGCTCTTAAGCACAGAAAGAAGAAATCTATGTTATTAACACTTATCTGATAGTTGAAGCCTGGATAATTGAAGCCCGGATAAGGTGCCCCGATCTCTTCTAAGCATTTTAATTCTATTTTAATAGAAGCAAACATAATGTACAGGAAATACGAATAATAAATATTTTGTCATAAACATTAGTGTTTGAATACATAATGGTTAAATTATAGCTGTTGAAGAGAAAAAAGATGGCAGATGTTTCTCAAATTTAATCACAAGCACACCTTTCTTCCAGTTCACCTGATAATAGTGCTTCAATGCTACAAAGTAATCCAAACAGAATAACAGAGTTGGAAGGGACCTTGTAGGTCATCTAGTCCAACCCCCTGCCTAAGCAGGAAACCCTACACCATTTTTGAAAGAGGGCAGTCCAGTCTCTTCTTGAAAGATTCAGTGATGAAGCTCCCACTACTTCTGAAAGCAAGCTGTTCTATTAGTTGATCAGCTATGTTTAACAGCATCTTTGAAGGATAGCATACTATTTCACCATGTAGCTTTTAACAATCATTTGTAATAAATGCTTGTCAATTCTTTAAAATGTATTTGATTTTAAAATGCTAATTGCTACTGAAAAAGCAGTCTCTAATCATTTGCAGATTCAAATATGGATCATTCACATTTGAGCACTCTTCTTTAAGGGAACCTTCCTCCCTCCCTCCCTTCCTTCCTCTTTTATCAAAGATTGCAGCCAGAGTGGCAAGATAAACATTATGGTAAGCAGACTATACTGATTCCTTTTTTCAGTTTATTTTATGCGTAAATGGGAAAACAAACCTAGGAGAAGATGGATTCATTTAAATAAAGGGTTAAGGATGCCCAAACATGCCTGGATTCATAAACCACCAGCAAATCTTTGTCCAGGATAGTTTAAACATCTGGTTATTTAGATATACCTAAGCATTCTACCCACGTTTAACATTATACAAAGCATTTTTCTTGATTTATTGGTCTTCTGAAGGGAGAAGCAGAGTAAGAAAGGATTTCTTGTATGTACTAATACCCATCTCATTCTCACAATGTTTATTATGTTTTAATTTATTGTTAAATATAAACAGTATTGCTTACATTTTCTGTCTTGATCTTTTCTGATGATCTTTTTATCTGCTGGTAGGTTTTATTGCTGCTTACTTTAGATTTGATTCAGTGGTAAATGATTCAGTGGCAAAACATCTGCTTTGTGTGTTGCTCCATAATTTCTGAGACGAAGTTTTATTATAAATCTGAATCATATAATATTCTGACGGATTTATGTTGCATTTTAATTCTCTGCATCTGGTTTTATCTGTGGCATTACCTGAAAGTACCACTGCTATCTCTATATTTCTTTCTAAACTGCTGTTTCTAAGTTCTTTTTGATAGTAAGGGCAGAAATGCATTTACAGAAAGCAGCAATAATATGCACAGATTAGCTAGTTTCATTTGATTCTCTGTCTATAGAATGAGTATAAATGAAATACAGTGGTGGCTATCTTTAGTGAAATAGAAAATAAAAATAGAAACTTTTGATCTGGGCATTAAGAACTAACTCTAAACTTCACAACTTGCTTTCCAGTATTTATTCATTCAGTTTTTATCCTGCCTGATCCTTCCTCTTTTAGGTTGTGAAAAACAGCGACAAATCCAGATGAATAGAAAGAATCTATTGTAGGTGTCCCTGTTCCTAGTCCAGTACTTTCACAAGTACACTATGCTGGCTCTTAGTGTCTTGATTCCCCTTGTTGGACTAAGCATTCATTCATTCTTTGTTCATTTTGTTTCGGAATACTAGAAGTTAGTCTGCTATATTTGGAAGTCAGCAAATTGGGGGAAATTTGCATAGAGAAAACACATATAAGCTTGGTTTTAAAATACTGGCATTTCTGTGACTATCATTTTTCAGAGAATATTAATTAACTTTGCAAACAGTGAGTGTGAATAAATACTTATGCAGCTGTAAATGCAGTGTTTGGCAACTGTGCACAAAGCTTATAATTCTGAGAAACATGGATGCTGTATGCTTTTATTAAAACTTCTTAATCCTTTTATTAAAACCTCTTAAGGGTTTTAGTGGCTATCTTAGCCCTTTTCCACCAACATGCATTGATGTTATATATTTGAAAATAAATCTATGGGCACACTTCAGAATTGAGACATTTTGGCATGGAACTGTGTTACCTTGGTACATAATTTTCTTTTAGCACAGTCTGTGCAACTCTGAAGTGTAATCGTAAATTGATTTTGTTAACAATACATAACTTTAAAAGGAGATGGTGGGAGGTAATCCAACCACCACTTTTGTTGTACTGCATTTGTTAAAAGATGTCCTGGTTCTGTAACTTAAGAGGAGAGAAGAGAAAAAAAACTTCTTCTGGTAGTGTAAGACGGGCATGGAAAAGAATATTCTAAGAACATCCAGTATCATCACCTGTTATTTAAGCATATTCATGAAAAACAATTTCAGATTCATTATTTACAAAGTTTCAGTTCTGTTTTGTTCCCTCTTTTATTATTACGGTATTTTTCTTTTTCCTCTTACCATTGTCTTATTTTCTTTTTTAATTCCCACTCACTTTAATATTATAGAATGATAGTATATTTGGTAGAGAAGAGATTTCTTTTATTCTTTCATTGTGATAGCTTATAACGTAAGATATTGATCATTCGTAATAACAATGGTTGGTCAGATATTTGTTACACTTCTGTGTTATGTTTCTATTATGCATTTGTTTATAGAGTTGGTATTTCTGTTTAGTGTTTTAGTATTGGAGTACTAAATGATTTGTCGTTTGAAATTAGATTCAGTTTTGTTTGAGTCAGAAGGATTTTATTATATGAGCAAAACAAAATGGAACAGATCAGTAATTTATTATTTCATGTGGAATGTTTTCAGAGATATAAAAACTTTCATGAGCTATCCATTAGAAAGTGATTTGAGAGCGTTTCAGGGGCATGGGGGGCATGACCTCCTGGAAGTTGTGAGCAAATTTGAGGGGAACTGACTGCATGTTTCCTGAACATGTAAAACAGGACTTGTCCTATCTGGACAAACTGCCTCTCAGATTGAAGAAGCAAAACAGAGAAGAAAGCCTGGGGAAAGTCTTCCAGGACTCCCAAGTCTGTGTGAAGCCTCTTGGCATGTACATTCAAAGTTGAATTGCTGTCAGAACTTGTTCCTGTTTTGCTTGGACAAGCTGGCAGCTGCCTTGTTCAGGCAAAGTAGAAGTGAGTTCCAACAAGGTTCCAGTTGCCCATCCAGTCCCAATGTACTCTTCATTTTTATTTTTAGAGGGCTTAAACAAATACACTTAGAATTTTAGGTGGCTGACTGCAAGCAAAATTTGAGAACTGCCTATTAAGGTATCTTTTCAAGAAGATGGAATGTGTGTCTGTTGTCATTTTTCTATGAACTGGATAGTTTTGAACAGAGGTCTGTTGGCTTAAAGCTAACGTTTTTCTTTTTATTATCAGTTAAATGACTCTTCCAGTTTTCCCAGCAGCTTGGCTATTGCTGAACTTTCTTTCTACCCAATGGCATATTGATAATGGCTATAAATGACATTACTGTGCAAGTTAACTAGCCAGAAGGAAGATTCTAAAAGACTTAGCTAAAACATCAAAAATGTGTATGCTTGTTGAATTAGCGCTTTGAAGAATGTTTCCATCCCATTTCCAGAATCTCATTTTCAAATTATTTATTTTACATTAGGGGAGAAATTAATCCTAAATATAGGAAGTGGATAAAGAGAAAAGAGAATGAAAACAGAAAAGTGAAATGTGGAATACAAGAATTCATTTGTGACTACAGGAAGACAATAGATAATGTGTCTCTTTAATAAAATTTAACTCCTTGTTCCTTGTTAAACTTTGTTTCTTTAGGACACAAAGATTATTACATTAATTTGGAAAAACCACTTAATCTATACTTTATATAGATTTTAATACATAAACAGTCTGCTTTATGCACCTTATGCTATTTAAGGTGCTAATCATGGAATTATGGGATTAAAATGGACCATTTAGGCCATTGTGTTAGAAACAGAAATTATTGTCTATCTCCACTTCTCAAGTCTGTATAGCTAGTTCCACTAACCTCCCTGAATATCTTTTATTCACAGGAAGGTTTCCTAACATCCATTTTGATTTTTCCCTCAGGTGATTCAAATACATTATTCTGTATTCTGCTCTTTGGAACAACGGAGAATAGAATTGGCCATGTTCTGTGTGACATGTTTTCAGATATTTGAAGTGTATATCATATCTGCCTTGGTTTTACAAAGCTGAACATTCTCAGTTCCTTCAATGTCTCTTCATTAGACTTAGTTTCTAGTCCTCTTATCTCCAAATCTATTCTAGCTTGTCTTTTGCCAAAGTTTATATCAGAAAATATCCCAGTTTGACCTGTACAAATTTGGATAAGATTATTTCTTCCTTTTTTGTTTATTTATTCATTAGTTTATAATACAGTATATAATACAAAAATTGGTGTAATAGAATAAGATAATAACATCAAACCTCAACTTTTTTACTTTTACATAATAATATAAATTAGGTATTTCTATAACAACAAACCTATTAATCAGTAAAACCCAAAATCAAAGTTTCATTTTTTTCCATCTCAAGCACAAAGTCCAGAAGCGGTTTCCAAATAAAAACAAAAGTAATCATTGTATTTTTTTCTTTGATCAAAGCAGTCAATTTGGCCATCTCTGCTAACTCAACTTTTGCAACTTTTCACTCATTGTAGGAATCAAAGTATCCTTCCATTTTTGTGTGTAAAGTAATCTTGCTGCTGTCAACATATATAACATCAAAATTCCAAATTTTTTTCCAAGTCTTTTTCCATTAAACCCAGAAAAAAAGTTTCTGGTTTTATCTTTATATTCACTTTGAGAATCTTTTGCATTAAGATATAAATCCTACTCCAATATTGCTTTGCTTTATCACATGTCCACCGTAAATGATAAAAGGTTGCTTCTTTATATTTGCATTTCCAACATTCATTTGAAATACATTTATACATTCTTGATAACTTATCTGGTGTTAAATACTAACAATACATCATCTTATAAAAGTTTTCTTTTAAATTATAATTTTGTATAAATTTTAGACCTTTCATTCACATATTTTCCCATTGTTCAAGCATTAGATTATATCCAGAGTTTCTTGCCCACTGAATCAAGCAGTGCTTTCTTTGCATATTCATTTTCCAAATTCAAATTTAATAACAATTTATAAACCTTAGAATAATACGTTCATCACTACCATGCAGTAGGATTTCCAATTCATTTTTCACAAAGTCAACCCATAACCCTTTTTATCTAATTTAAATCTTTCTTTCAATTGTAAATATGTAAACCAATGGCAAACACCTCCTTCTGATTCTAACTCCTCTTTGGCTTTTAGGATAGGGTCACCAATTAAAAGAGATTATTTGACCATAAATCCATCAATCTGGCTTCACTGCTATTTCCTTTCCAGAAAAAAAAGTTTCCTGGGAGAACACTCATTTTCACAGGAAACCTTGTTTTATATTTATTACAAACTCTTAGGATGGCACGTCTAACAAAATGGTTATTAAAATAAACATTTACTTTAATCTTGTCATACCATAAATAGCCATGCAATCCAAATCTTAATTCATGGCCCTCTAAATCAAGTAACCTATTGCGTCCTGTGATTTAGAAATTTATATATGTTGTTGCTTAAATTTTGTTTGCAGTTTTGTAGTCATGCTGCACTGCTGACTCACATTTAATTTATGTTTAACTGTTTTTTTAAAGATCTTTTTTTTTGAGAATACCACAATATTGCCAAGCCAGTTATGTTTTATTCCGTATATCTGCATTTGACCTATGATTCATAAGTGAAGAATTATGTATTTGTGTGTTGTTAAATTTTATTCTGTGATTTTCAGTCCATTTTTCTAACCTATCAAGGTCATTTTAAATTTTACTTATGTCTTCTAGGATATTAGCTATACCATCCAATGTTGTATTACCAGGAACTTTGAAAAGCATTACTTCCATTTCTGTATCAAATCATTAATAAAATATTGAAAACTATGACTGAAACTTATGATTCCTTACTTATTCCACTGACCAGAGTCTTTGAGCACTGCTTTCAAACTGTTTATTTATCTTTTATTATGCCACCCAGACCTACAATCAACTAGTTTGTTATCAGAATGCAATATGGTACTTTATCAATACTTTGTTAAAATCAAGATACATTCTATAATATTTTCAGAATTCACTAAGGAACTTTATTTATGAGGTTACTCTTCCACCTCAATTCAAACAGACTCTAATAGAAAAATAATAAATAATACATTTTTAATATCATAAAATCTCTATTGACACCAGTGATTCCACAATCAGTCTCTGAGCATCAATCTATTTTACCAGGTTCTGGAAGACCATGACAATAACAATAGCAATAGCATTTAGGCTTGTATATAATGTTGGGGGAAACCCGGATTGTTGAGGGAAATGTACAAATAATGCTCTACATTGCAAACTGCCCAGAGTGGTGTGATGTGCTTTTAGGTGGTTGTGGTGATGGGGTGTGTGTGTATGTGTGTGTGTTTATACCATGTTTACACACACACACACACACACACACACACACACACACACATACCACCCCATAGCACTTCACAGCCCTCTGGGCAGTTTGCAATGTAGAGCTTTATTTCTGTATTTTCTCCAACAATCCGGGTGCTCATGTTACTGATCTCAGAAGGATGGAAGGATGAGTCAACCCTGAGCCCCATCTTGATTGAACTCTAGTCAGTGGAGGTTATCCACACTTCAGGGGTCAAGCTGTTCCAAATGTGGGAAGACCCCACAGAGACTGCCCAGTGTTGGAACTCCCCAGTGATGGATGGTGATTCTTAGCAGGTATTCTTTGGTCTTCTGGACAGGGTAGTCAGAAGCTCTCTGGGAAAAGAGGCTTTTTCAATATTGTAGCTAAAGTCGCATAGGACTGTAAAGGAAGAAGCAGCACTTGAGTTCTACTCAGAAACATTGCTTGAAGACCTGATCTAAAAACGAGATGCGTTTTTAACAAATCCACATTAGTGATTTATTTTGTAATGACTACTTTGTTATTTTCATTGAATTTAGAGATTCGTCTTTTTACGAATCTTCCCAGATATTCATGTTTTACTGAGTAATCCATGGCCCACTGGATCTTTCTTTTCCCAAGATGGCAATATTTTCTGTTCTCCAGTTACCTCACTCATTCTCTTCGTTGTTGTTAGTTGTGAAGTCGCGTCCGACCCATCGCGACCCATGGACAACGTTCCTCCAGGCCCTCCTGTCCTCCACCATCCCCCGGAGTCCATTTAAGCTTGCACCGACTGCTTCAGTGACTCCATCCAGCCA
>JANHJO010004640.1:15407-25562 GCA_032468235.1 Pseudoxyrhopus heterurus | reverse complement strand
TTCGATCAGCCAAACTGCTGATCTGAAAGTCTGCAGAGTAGACTGCAGTACTGCTTTTAACCAGTGAGCCACAGCATTATCACTCATTATCATATCTCTTGGTGTTATGTTTAGTGCCAAAGTGAATTTTTAACTTTAACAGAGCCTGCCTGACTTAAATTGCCATGATAGGCTAAATATGTTAAAATATGATTGATATTCCCTAATTTTTTTTTCAAATAAAATGAACTAAAGAAGAAAGAACCAGCTACAAACCTCAAACAAGCTTGAAAAAAAAGAACTTTATAAAAAGTGTAGAAAGACTTAAGGCAGGGTTGGGCAACAGGATTGGCACAGGAATACTGACAGTTGAAGTCCACAGATAGTAAAGGGACCATTAGTTGCCCATCCCTGGTGTAAGTAAGTTCTCACACAATAGAAAACAATCCATAGTCCTAATGTTTGAGAAGGTGCATCAAAAAGGGCATATCTGTTGATTAACTCTTAGTGCATAACAAATTAACTTCTCTTAGATGTGGCTATCAATTTAGACCTTTTTAAGATGAAAGTGGACCCAATCTGGGTCAGTCCAAGAAGGACCAAAGGTTTAGTTTTTCGAGCTTTCAGATTTGTGCTAGAGCCCAAAGGGTGCTTTTTCAAGAGGCCACTAGATTTTCTTCAGGAAAGTCCAGTTGCCTCTTGACAAAGCCCCTTTGGGACAACCATGACCTGGAGAACTGAGGATCTCCATAGACTTGTCTCTCACCAGAATGTAAATAGTTTCTTGCCTCCTACAGAATCCCAAGCAACGTACCATAATTACCAGTTGATAGGGCTACGACCTTCCCACTATGTTTGTGAGCCTCCTGAATGCATTTGATTAAATGCTATCTGATGCAGAACGCTGGGCTAGATAAGCCTTTGACCTCATCCAGCATGGCTCTTATATTCTTCCTCTATGAACTTCAACAAATGGGTGGAGAGGATAACATTTTTACAACCAAATGCGGTCTAAAGGGAGTCATTTTTATTTATTTATTTCTTATTCATTTATTTGCTTATTGTATTTGTTAACCATACCAGTCAAATGACTCAGAGGAAAGCAAAACAAAATCCAGTAATAAAAACAATTGCTACATAAAAATAAAGAGTTCAAAAACAAATGCAAGCACAGCTGAATGCTTGAAACAAGACTTTTAAAAACACCCCCAAATACATAAAAGAGAAGGTGCCATTTGGGCCACTGAGAAAATGTGTTCTGTAATAATAGGGCTGCCACATAAAAGGACTGCTATTTTTTTGAGTCCTGTAAACCTCACAGAGAAGAGAGACTTTTTTTTTTGAGATGAGAAACATGGGTGGGTAGAGTTGACTTTGGCCAGATAGTTCCCTACAGATTAAGTTACTGTCATAACTAGCATGTTGAATTGATCCTGAAAGGTAATGGGGAAGCCAATGCAAGTGATCTCAAAATTGGTGCTACTCAGCCCTGGTAGGATTGTCCCATCAGCAGTCTGGCCTTTGAGTTTTGGGCTACTTGCTTTCAAATGATGCCTGGCATAGACTCAACTGCAGCAGTTCAGATGGACAGCAGTCAAAGCATGAGTTGACCGAAAAAGTATTTTTTTGCGTCTCATCAGTCTGTCTGCCTTTATGTCTTCCCATAGATCTCTACAAGTGTAATACTTCAAAAGCACCATGCCAGTAAAACCTATCTTTAAGAAAAAAAAAGACACCAGATTATACTCTTTTAGAGTTCAAAATAAATCCATAGAAACAATGGGGAAATCACACAAAACCAACCTCTCTGGTGACATAATTACATCACATCTGATTTTGTAAGTCTCAGCCGCTGACTTGTTGTTGTTATTGTATTGGGCTCATCCTATTACAAACATTTTCTGTATCATCGTAAATATAATTTTATCCTGCCTGGTACTTCCAAATATATTGGATCTAGTAAGACCAAGCAAGAAAGTTTGTTTGTTTGTTTAAACAATTTATAAGTCATCTCCATCACTGTAACCAATGGTATACAGTAATACAACAAGCATAATTGTTATAAGTAACAACAGATAGAGAAATAAAAACAATTAGAATTGACATTCCCTACATTCCTCCTGGGGACACAACATGTAGTCTATTACAAGTGGAGAACCCTAAGTTGGAAAAGCTACTGCAGATTGCAGATTCCAAATTCAGCTGAACTTATTAAAATTGTTCAATTATGGGCCTCCTGTTAGAATTTCTGACTGCTGTCATATTTTCCCAGATTTTTTTTAGATTTTGCAGAATTCCTGGTTAGGTAAAACACACATCTTCTGTAAAACAAATGGTGGCTCGAACCTGGACTCTTCAGAAGATGTCCCAGACAATGAAGCAAACTGGGATTAGTGGTGAAAGAAAACATGATAATGTTTCAAGGGTATGGCCATATCAAGCTAAAGACAACTTCTCTATTGAAACTCCCATCATGTATGCTTTTCAAATCCTGAGAATTATATCAAACTGATAAGAAGGAAAAATGAGAGAAGCTCATTGCCAAATCTGTCTGGGCAAATCATTAGCATTTTTTTTTAATGATCTGCAGCTTGTTCTTCTATGGAGCCAGTAAGGTAAATCAGAACTCAAAATAAAGAGACTAATAAGATGATAATCAAGATGTTTATTATTACTTTCAGTATGAAAGAGGTGGCGTTCTATGGAAATAGTCCATTCTCTGATGCAAGGCAATGTAGGGGATATACC
This sequence comes from Pseudoxyrhopus heterurus, assembly GCA_032468235.1. Taxonomy (NCBI): domain Eukaryota; kingdom Metazoa; phylum Chordata; class Lepidosauria; order Squamata; genus Pseudoxyrhopus; species Pseudoxyrhopus heterurus. Next base: position 22,835 of record JANHJO010004640.1, on the reverse strand, counting down.
TGTCCATTAGTGATAGCTATTGGAATCAGCAGTACCAGCTGGAAGTAGCTTAAAGCAGCGTGATATAAATGCATAGTTGCTGACTTGCTAGGAGGGAACTATTCATAACTCTTAATTTGGGGCGCCTAACCCATTAACAACTGTATGCTTTTATATTACTCCTGCCTCCAGCAAAGAAGATTTGTAGGATGAACCCAGCTACTCAACTAGTCCAATAAGGTACCTGTGTTTTTAAGAAGCGGATGACAGTTCATAAAGTGGGATGCAAGAGTTTTCATGAAAATCACATATTGCAAAATTGAAACTTAAGCATCCAGTGTTTCTTGTAGTCCATCTAACGCTTGACAATTAGAATAGCTATTTTTTAAAAAATTAATGAGGCACAGTAAGAGCTGAATAAGTCAGAAGCTTGCTTATTCTTACAATACAAGGGCAACATAACAACTCCATTATATTCCCTTATAAAAATGCCCCATTTGCAAAATGCACAATAATCTATATTTAATTAAATCAGAATATATCATTTGTTACCACCAGTAAATTAATATTAATATTTCATGTCAAATTAATTGTCTAAATGTAAGGACACTTAGTTCTGCAGAACAGCATGGTGTACTTTACATGATAAATGAAGTAGCTACAACTGAGTAGAGTTTGCTCCCTTTTACCAAAACTGCAAATATTGCAACCGTCTTCCAGGGAGATGGAAGGAAAATAAAATCAAAGATGGATGAAAGAGCTGGATCCACAGAAACTCTAGCATTTTGCAACCTTGTTATATGGTTGCTAAGTAGGATTTATTTGCATTTCAGGTTGCCTTTATCCTTCACTTAATTTTGATAAGGTACACATAAGTGCCTTTTCACTGATCACATTGTCACATAACTAACAAATGTATTTATTTGTTTGTTTATATTTTGCATTTCTTAACCGCCCATCTCCAATGTGAGTTTCCAAATCAATGTGATGTAGAACTAACAGTTGCTGGATTGAGGAAGGGATGGCCTAAGACTGTTGAATGTAAAATCTAAATATTGCAACCCAATTGCCTGGGCTGGCGAGTTTTGAGTTTTTTTTCTCCCCTGGAATTTGGTCCTTGACATTTCTGCGGCCGTTTATGCTTTGAATGGCTATTATAAAACCATTAAGTTTTCTTTTTTTGCTTTTCTCCTCAATCCGCAAAACAGCTGCATATTTTATCCAAAGTTTAGGACGTGTGGGAATAACACATACTGATGTGATTGAACCTGGTGCATTAGGAAAACTGGTTTTCAAGGAAGTGGCTACTCTTTCTGTAATTACTTTATCCTTAGGACTGAGCAATGGCTGGAATGTGATGCACAGAGTTCCAACCTAGGTAGTCTTGATTTTACTGTTATTGTTGGCAAAGACCATAAAGTCAGTGTGATAGTGTTGGCCAAAGTAGAAGATGGTCTAGGTAATGGTGCCTGCCAGTGAGGGAAGATCAGGAAACCATTCTTTTACCTACCACTATCAACCCACAAAATTGTTGTTGTTCAAAGAAAGATATAAATTGAAAAACAACAGATGAATCCTTTAAAAGGGAAAAGAAAATGATGACTGGACTAACAGTTTAAATTAAAATGTTTACTAGAGTTATGCTTATGGCTGAAATTACTTGGCCCAATAGTACAAACGGGATGGTCATAGTAGAACAGCTTAGTGATTATATGGGTGAAGGATTCCAGAGGAGACCTGATGGACCAAGCAGATTGTTATCCTCTGAAGATTCTTCCTCCAGGCACCTTTGAATATTTGCATTGGAGGACTCATAGTACAATACTAAAGAAACACTACTATGACTATTATGTGACAACATCATACATCAATTTCAGCCTGCCCCAGTAGTGGACATGTCCTCAAGTAATATAAATGGGGTGATAATAATAAAGATGTGTGATTGACAACGGGGCAGCTTTGGGATTTCATGCAACAGTTTCTTTTTTTAAAAAAAGCAAACAAGCAAAGAAACAAACCTTCATTTAGAATTATATTAGTGCTGCTATGAATGAGGAGTGAGATAAGTGAATTTTCCAGTCTTGTGCTTCAAAATAAACGGCTGCAGTTTGGAGCATCGTTTGCTGCACTCGCTGTGGTGGGGAAATATCTTTAGCCAGTTCTGATTTTCCTAAGCATTCATAATTTTTTTCTTCCCACCCAAATGAACAATTACATGAAGATGACGATGATGATAGTGTTATTTTGCTTCTCATCTTCCGGCAACTGGAGAGCAATAATCATGTCACTTGATTTTCAACATTCTGGTTAGCACGTACATCAATAAAATATTATTGACTTCCCATTTACCGTAGGTCAGAAGTACGCCGCTGTACACATCTCGTGTAACATGACATTCCCCTTCCCCTTCTTGTTTAGGGGGTTACTAGATATAGTGTAATGTTTTCTTTGCATTTGTTCTCAAACTCTCTGCTGCTTTCTGTTCATTATTCTTTAATTGTTTGGCATTTCCCTGTTCCGTGGCTTTGTTTGCACAAATGATTGCCACAAATCCTTGGCAGGTTTTTCTTGTTAACCTCCTTCCTTTTATCTGTCTGAACTTTGTCTCAATGTGCTGTGTCGGAAAGGCCTTTGGAGAGCTCGGGACACGTCTGTGGCAGGTGAAATTTTCTGTCCAGGCAGCCATTCTCACAGGCAGCTCCAGCTGCCCGAGGCGCAGAACCTTCACACTTTTGTGCTCCACGGCTTTAGCTTATTCTTTTTCTCAGAAGAGCTCCTTCTAATGTCTACACACCAGCAAACAAAACAGATGGGGTGGTGGAAAATGAATAATTAGCCTCTGCACCACTGAGTTCAAGCTAATACTCTGAACCAGGTATGACATCAAATCATTTCCAGGGGGACAACAAATGTCATGATGGAGATGAGAATTTTTCGGATGCTTCATGTCAGAAGCAAACACGAGAAAGGTTTTAACTCTTCCAGTAGGCTGCAAGTCCCAAAGGTTATGTTCGTTGGCTACAGGGATGAGACTCTCTCTCTCTCTCTCTTCCTCTCCCTCTCTCCCTCTCTCCCTCTCTCCCTCTCTCTCTCTGTCTTTTAAACCCCCACTTCTTGTATAGCAGTGGCTGCCACCAGCATTACAATCCCCTAAGGGCTCCTCTTTTTTACCTCAGGCCTAAAGACACTTAAAAAAAAACTTTTGGCATGCATAGGCCATTTGTGTTTATTATGTAGGAAAATGCACTAGCATCTTGGAAAAAAGAAAGGATTATGTTTGTTGGCTTACAAACTGAATTTTTTTTTTTTAAAAAAAGGATTGCACATGCTTTCCGCCATCAGCAAAACATTTCCCTAAGGATCTGCATTTCAATTGCAGGCCTCCAGACAAAAAGTCGAGAACACGTACAAAAAAGCACATCCCTTCTATGTGTCTATTAAACAACAAAAAAAGACACTGCTCACCTAGTCTTGCCTCCAATGACGGCTGTCTCTAGAAAGTAGTACAATCCCTCTGGTCAAAGCATTTATACATAAGACTTGATGTTTTTCAAGCTTTGTGATTCCTGTTACTGTCATGAAAAAGCACAGCTCAAATTCATGAAGGAGTTGAATTATCAGAATGCTGAACTAACTATAGAAGCATAAAGAGATTTCTGGAAAAAATAAATAAAATGAAATTCTGTAATAGAAATAGAATACAGAAATAGTTGCTGGAGTATATTTTTCTGCAGCAGCCAGTAAATAGTTTTGACAAAGACGAGTTATTATTTGCTGCTAAAGTTTATGCACATCTCTAAAGGAATTGGGGGCAAAAAGTAGTTCTTTATATTTGTGAGACTAAATCAGTGAAATAATATTGGATTGAAACATATTAACATTCAGTACATTATTTTAATAAATATACAGAAAATACATAGAATATACTTGGTGCAATTGAGCTTATCACTTTGAGTAGCTTATAAGGCCAAGGACATCTGTCTCATAGCAATTGGTCCCTCATCCCCTCATCCTATCTCTTAAATCAAGCCATCACTGGGTCTGTTCCTATAAAAGGCAATTAAGAAGACATTTACTTTCCAATCCCAGTTTTGTTTTTTGCTTTGCTTGTTTTGATGGCTAATTTGTCTCAAGACAGAAGTCTAATAAGAATCTTAAAAAATATTAAATGGGCAGGTGGCAAGGCTAAGAATCTGAGAATGCACAATAATTTTAAGATTTGCCTTGAGATGAACTGATAGCATCAGACTTTCAGAAAACTTTATCCTTGATAAAGTTTCAATTTATTGAGAATATACATGCAATTGTTTAATACAGAAAATACCATGTAGTACAAGGAGAGCCTTTAAAATATGGAATATCTTGATTGCTTCTCCTGGCTAATTTGTGCTATGTTTATTGGTGGCGTTCCATTATAGAACAGAAAAGAAAAACATATATTCCCCCCACCTATATTTTCCAGGTACATGAAAAGAGACTCTGTGTGTGCCCCTATTATAAATTGCTGGCAAAACTGTAGAGCTGTAGGCTTAAGACTTTAAAGCACAAGTTAGAGCATAAAATAATTCTGCAAAATTAAATGGCGGTCTCAATGGCACTGCCAAGAAAACTTTTGTCTATGTAGCCATCAGGAATTAAAATCATCTTGAAGATGACTTTATTTTCACCACTTGAACATGAAGGCTCTTTCCCGTCATTTCTTTGGAAGCTTCCATTATTCAGTCCTATCAAAACTAAAATTATCTGCATTTCCATATCTAAGGAACTTGCACCAATTGGTGAAGAGCCTTTCATCTATGCAGGAACTTATTGCTCTGGAAATATCAGTCTGATGCTTTAAGTTGGGTAGGATATAAATTTTGTAAAGAAACCAATTACTTTCATACTCTTCCTAGCCTTCCAGGCCCTGGAATCCTTCACAAATATTAGACAGTTTTGTCTTGGAGCAACCCAGAGGGTTTTTGCCTTACATGAGATAAATCCCAAAATTGCTTGAATGGACTCACAATTCCTCTAAATCCAGCAGAAATTCCTACTTGTTTCAGCTTGCCAGAAATTCCTTTCACCTTTTTGTCCAAGAAGCTTTTCTGTATTCTATTTCTATGCCCTTTATTCAAGCAATTCCTATAAAAGAAAGAAAGAAAGAAAGAAAGAAAGAAAGAAAGAAAGAAAGAAAGAAAGAAAGAAAGAAAGAAAAAAGAAATTTACATATTCCTTACGTCATTTTTATTTAATAGCTGTTGTGCATCCAGCAGATTCAGTAGCATAAAAAGGATTTAGACTGACAAGTCCATAAACCCAACTTCCTTCTGGTGAATTCTATTGATGTAACCAGATTATCTGAAAATATCTCAGTTCAGTCTTGGTCCTGCTATATATCTAGCCAATTGCCAAAATTGAAATTTTGAATTTTTCCAGTTCTCTTATTTTTCTTTCCTTCTGTCAAGAGGAATGGCTGATGAACTTTGTTTACCTGTCAACTCACCTTGTCTAGCCATATCAGATAGTTCCAAGACTGTTGAATTGGAGATTCATTTGGTGCCACTTTGAATTTTCTTTTCAATATGAGGAGGAGATTCTATTTTTTAGAGATGAGAACTTTTTACAAGGTTTCTAAAACTGTTGTGACCTTTCACAGAACAAAGTAAAGTATCTTTTGTCATAAGTGTTTGTGCGCTGAGATGGAATTTAGTAGACCAATGGTCAATTATGGGTCACCTATACAACAATACCACAAGTATAAATACAAGAATGAGATATTCACAGAAGGAGATCACTCTGACTATGGTGCTTAGGAGTGATGCAACATATGCAAAAAAAAAAAAATCAGGTTAGTGAAGCCTGCATTGATATATTCAAACTGCTAAAACTATGAAGCGTTACATTTGTGTTCTTCTTGTAAGAAGATGAGGGAAGGAAGTGTTAGATACTGGAATATTACCCAAACATCTGGGAAAGACATTTCCCAAATTGAGCCAAATGATTGATGAAATGATTAATTATTATGAAAGAGAGTGGTTAAATGAATCCGCAGTGTTGAAATGCCTTGCTCTTCTGGAGAATGGATCTATGATGCTGCAATTTCAGTGATTTAAGATGCCTAATTGCCACATCCAACTGCTATTTCAAGACTGTATATGATATTAACCTTGATTTACATCATTCCAATTTTGGGAGTAGTCAGACAGTGAACTGATAATTTTGAATGGGCTTAGCCACCATCACTCCTATCATCATTATCAATCATTTTTATATTTCAAACGACTACAAGAAATAAAAAGCTTGGAATCCTTTCTCCATATTTTATGGCTTTTACAGAGTCCTACATTTTGCCTATGAACATATAAACTGTGACAGCCTCTAAAAAATAATCACATCAATTCATTTACTTAATACTAATTTCCACAAGGTTTTTTTTTTTCTGATTTTTGTAATGATATAAGTGTCTATCATGCAATCTTTAATATTAGTTTTCAGTTAAGCATTTGGCTTAAATGCAGATTGACTCCTTTAACATTTTTCTCTGTAAAATTTATTTTTCAGATATTCTGCTAGTCATGTGGGAGACGTCCCTGCACTTTGCGGGGATTTTTAAGGGTGAAATTCTAACTGTGCTTGCTAGCAAGTAAATCCCATTGAATTATGAAGGACTTACTTCTGTTTAAATATGCTGCACATGACCATACTGCATGAGTGAAGATAAATAGCTCCCACACGATGGGAAAGAGAGCTGAAGAATATATTCTGCGGATCAAAAATGCATAAAGGAATTGAGTTTTCTATACTTATGCTGATAATTAGTGTATAAAGTGAAAATTCATATGTCCTCCACAAGAGAAATTCTGTCCCCAAATAAAGGTAGTATAATGTGTCCATTTCCTCACAAATGGTGAATATGTCCCACTTTAAGGATATGATGACACTGAAGCTTAATTATGCTGGATGTGCTGGACAATTGCCAGCACTCCGGTGGTTCGAGTCCAGCTCCATGGGACAGGGTGAGCTCCCATCTCTTGTCCCTAACTCCTGCCCACCCAGCAGTTCGAAAGCATTCCTTGTGAGTAGATAGATAGGCACCACCATTTCGTTGGTGGCAAACTGCTGGCTGCATTCTGGGTGGGGAACTTGACCCAGTGATGGATCTGCCCAGATGTGATTGGCGGAGAAGCGGTGGAAGAAAATCGCAGATGAGCCGACTTCCTCTGAGAACACTGCAGACCAGTTGCTGTGAAGCTAGTTCACTTTCTTGTGGTGCAGTGGTGCAACAATTGAACTAGTGACTGTTAGCTGCCAGGGGTTCTACTGTGTGCATAACATTGTAGCCTCCCTGGCTTTGTATGCTATTTGCTAAATTCAGCCAACACAATATACATGCACACTTCAAACCCAAGAATACACTAAGGCAGAAGCTTGTCCACCCCAAGGATAAAACACCCAGACACAAACTGA
>JANHJO010004638.1:104558-116761 GCA_032468235.1 Pseudoxyrhopus heterurus | reverse complement strand
AGATAGATAGATGATAGATAGATAGATAGATAGATAGATAGATAGATAGATAGATAGATAGATAGATAGATAGATAAGAGATAAGGAAGCAAGCTGTCCTCCCGCACACACACTCACAACACTTCTTCACATCAACAAATACCCCCATTGAATTTGGAATAGGCCCAGTGGCCTCCAGAGGAGATAGCATTTTGCGTGACATATGCAGAGTCAGTACTGAAAAAAAGAATGTGTGAATTGCCCTTTCTGATTTTTAACTTGAAGGAGAGTAAAGTTAATAACTCCTGATCACCTGAAAAGGAAAAGTTCATCAAGATAGAAATAAGAGATACATGGCAACATATCTGATGTTCCTTCTACTCAAATATTTTCAATGATTAAGGACACATTAGAATGGAGAAGGGGAAAGGGAGAAAACCTATCTTTAGTCACTAATCCTCCTGTGCCTTCTCTGTAAAGAGATACATTTCGTGAAAAGATGCCTGCAATGTTTGAGTTCCAGATTTGAATCACAGGATCAACAACAACAATAATAATGTGCTTCTTTTAAGTGCTTTTGTAGTGCTTGGCTAACCTATTATGTCTCACATGCTCTGGCCACAATAATCTGCTGCAGCTGATGTCCTTCCACAAGCTGTAGAAAAGAAATTTCCTAGTTTTGGCCAGATTCCATTCAGCAAGTCATTAAATTATTAATCAAGTTAGAACAGCTTACTTTCAACAAAATAAAAGCTAACCTAATTCCTATTATATGGGTGTCTCTTAAAACTGCCTTTGCATGATATTTTCATGAACCTGGCAATTCAGCAAATGCTTCATCCACATCAACAAACATCAAGGTTATCATTAACTGTTAACATAATTTTCCATATAATGAAATATGCTAAATGGTTTTTAGAGAAGCATGTGAGGATTGTTTGAAGTGCTATTCAAATGGCAAGAAGTAATATATGATTTTTATATGTGATGAAATGATATATAGACAGCTACTTTATTCTGAATTAGATTTTGTTTCATCTGACATTTGACTTTCAATTTCTTTGAAGTGTACTAGCCATCTCACCTCCTGGTCTTCCTTTGTGAGCAAAAGCTTCACATTCTTATTTTTAGTAGGAACATCAACACTGCCACTTGTGTTTGTTAGATTGCAAACAATATAGTGTAGAACCTTCATATCTCTACGATCTGCTTCTTCTTTTGCCTTGATGCCTTTGTGTTCCATCCACATGTGCTTATTGGCCTGGCTACTCTGCTTAACCTGAAGTCCAGACCTGTGTATTTGCTGCTATTCTTTCAGTCAATGTCTTTGCCTGATCGCTTTCATGTTGCACAATCCTGCATTGTCAATGAGTTTCCAGGTAACATCTTGAATCCATCATTCTTTCCATGAACCTCGACGTCACCCTTCTATTATGTTGGCACAGTTGACAATGACCTGTTTAAAATGTGTCCACTGTTATTCAATGTCTATGCTGTCTTGCAGTAGCTGTTGAAATCTGTTGGTCAATGTAAGTTGGAATTGTGCAACAACTGCAGCATCCTTCAACTTCTCAACTGCAAAATGGCATACGGTTTGGCATTGTTGTACTTTAACCTGAGTGGGAATGACTCCGTGACCAGGCAATGGTCTGATTTCACATCTGCCACCCCATTAGGTGCCTACATCAAGCAACCTGAGCTCCACTGCTTACAAATACATATATAGTCAATTTTGCTGCTTGTGGAACCATCAGGAGAGCACCATGTTGCCTTGTGAATGCACTTATGTGCAAAATAGATGTTCTCAATACATTGACTGTTCATACCACAGGATTAGGTGAGGCATTCACCGTTATCATTTATTTATAGAGCCAAACTGTGTTGCCCATTGACATGTTCTATGCTATATCTGTGTCCATCAATCTGGGCATTCAGGTCTCCAATAACCAATTTGATGTCATGAAATTCCATGCAATATAGGAATTATATAATATAGGAATTTATACAGGAATTTCCTAGGAGTTCAAAAATGAATCTTTCTGAGCCTTAGCTTAGAAAGGTCAGGACTGAATCATAAATCTTTATTATGCAAAGCCTGACTATAGTGTCCTAGAACATGATCAAGACAGTCTACTTAGGAAGACCAAAACAATTGAAAATAACAAACATGTGGGATCCATACAAAGATGCTTTAATTGTGCAGGGGAATGACTCATAGTCAACTCTGTCCTTTTGTATGCCAAAAGCTGCCACTTTATTTCAGTGCAAAGGACAAAAGTGCTGTTGAGTGACTTTGAGTCATCTTTTTAAAAAAGTAATATATATATTAAAAAAAATGTGTTTAAGCATCCCCAGGCATGAAAATCCACTTGTGAGTGGGGAAGGAAGTAAATGATGAAATGTACATCATATCATTGTGATGCAAAACTCTGCTTCCAACCTACATGCAACATCATAGCACAAATATAGAAATGCAGAGCAATGTCACAATGCTTATTTTATTATTTTGGTACCCTTATGTTAGCTGTAGATACTAACATCCACAGAGTTAAGCAATCTATTTCCTTTCAACCTCGTCCACAACTTTCCCAAAGCCCACATTTTTAAATGTCAAAAGACTCTGTCACAACTTCTCAATAACTTCCCTACGCTACCAATTAGCTCTCTGCAGCCCTCTAAGACTGAAAAGAAAATACCCCAAACCAATTGCTTATCCCTGCTTTAAATGAGATTTACATTAATAATGATTATTATCCACAGGAGAATGGGAGATGCTAAATCACACAATACAATGCAAAACTCTGTTCTTATATCCTTGCATGCAAATGTGACATGTAAGTAGGAAAGGGCCAAGCTTGTGTTGACATGACAACACACAGTTCATGCTTTCAACATCATACCAATCCATCGATCGCTATAAGTAGGACATGTCTCCCTATTGTGTTTATTTAGCCCATAAAAATCTAAAATGTTAAACTGTGAAATTCTTGGATAAGTCCTGGAATATTGGATGCCTTGATTAGTGTCTTTTACTAATATAAAACAGTTTACTAAATAATTTTAAAAGATATAAAGTGAAACTGTGTTTTAGATTAATTTTAATAGTGCCTGCCTCTATCTTGATTTGGTTTGCTGACTGAATAACTTGGACAGAGGAAATGGGTAATAAGTAGCCTTGTTTATAAATGTTTAAAGAAGCTTTGGTTCCTTTATTTTAATAAAACAAAGATATATTCATTCTAATACTAAAGAAGATAAATGCAAAACGCAATCAGTTTTTTTAATGAAAGAATGCTCTTGAACTGTCTTGGCATTGCATGACATTGAGTTTATGTTACAATATCATTCCTAAGGAAGCATGCATGAGTACATCTTACCAAACAAAACCAAGGAAGTTTGAATTATAAAAATGAGAGCATGGACATTCCTTTTGTTGGCTTATGTAATGTAGCAATGTAGTAAACAGGTAAACAGGTAGTAACCATCCTCCTTTATTTTTATTTTGTCTTTCAGAAAAATGAAGCAGAATGTTCTAGGATGAACTTTAAATATCCTGGAATTTTGCATAAATGGTTTGGACAAAGAACATAACAAGTTTTTTTATTATTTTTATTATCATGTTAAATATCTGCTCTAGGCCATTATGGCAGATCCATACTACATTGAAATGATCAAATCTGGTGCCCAACCCAAATCAGAAACTTGATTAAAGTGGTTAGAGAACATAAAGAAAAATAATGAATGAATGCAATCAGTGCAATGTAAGCTTTCATTTAAAAAAAGAAATGCTTCTGCTAGATTTCAAATATTTCAGTTCTGTAAACTCTTAAGCTAACTTAAAAACTCAAATTGTTTGGGTAGATTTTTTTTGGCTTGCTTATATTTTTAGAAACCGAATAGGCAAAAAATAGCTGGTATAATTATTTCCAACATGAAGAAAATGTCTACAGTTTTGCCAATTCCTTGCACTTTTTTGTAGTATTTGAGCTGTAGAACAAAGTTTGATACATAGCAAAACTGCTTCCAATGCAAACTAAATAAACTGATAAACATACACACAAACAAAGGAACAAATGAAGGCAATTTGGAAGAAAAAAATAAGAGCAAAATGCTGGTCAGAACTACAATGTCCTTCACTTTCTGGCAACATTCTTTTTTTGAGCTAACACAATCAAATATCTTTCCACGTTTTTCAACTCTTAAAAGCTTTAAATCATATCAAATGATAAGCAGAAGAGAAATATTTTTCAAGTCACGAGTCTATATTTAGTTGCTATGTGCTGCAATTTAGGAGTAGATATTACTTCATATTGTTCAGGAACTTAATAAGTCTATCATTCAATCAAACTGAAGTGCAGAGTTTTAAGACTAAATCAGTTGCACTTGGTATGGAATCCTGTACATGCCTTTTTAGAAATTGACTGAGATTTTGAAACCCAACTGCTTCAACTTATAATAGTATATGGATGAATAGTTCTGCTTCATTTTTCTTCCTATCTCTTTTTCTATTTGTGGAATATGTTTTACATTATTTTCATTTACTGTATTTTATGACTGTATTTCAACCATTTTTATTTTTTCAGTAAAATGCTTTGAGTTGTGAGTGCCCAAAAGCAGTATAGAAAAAAGATTTTTGCTTTGAACAATAAAAGAAGTTTTGGCTTTGTACAGCAGTGGTTAAAAAGGCTTGTGGTATAGATGATTATAGGTACCTAACTCAAACTGAAACATCTACCATTCAGTAATAAACTTGGATTTATTTATTTGTATAGCAATAGCAATAACACTTAAACTTATATACTGTCCCATAGTGTTTTACAGCACTCTCTGGGATGTTTACAGAGTCAGCCTATTGACTCCAACAATTGGGGTCCTCATTTTACTGACCTCAGAAGAATGGAAGGCTGAGACAACCTTGAGCTTGTCAGGATCAAACACCAGGATGTAGACAGAATACTGCCTGCAATATTGCATTTTAACCATTGCACCACCAGTGTTCCTATTTAAATCCTGTCTTTATTTAAAAAAAAAAATAACTCAAGGTGGTGAATATATACAACAAGCCTTCCTCCTATTTTCCCCACAATAATCACCCTGTGAGGGGAATTGGCCCAAGAGACAATGATTGGCCCAAAGTGACCCAGGTGGTTTTCATGACTAAGTGGCACTAGAACTCACAGTTACTGCTTTCTACCCTGGTTCCTTAATCACTACACCAGGGTGTCAAACTCGATTTCATTGAGGACCACATCAGGGTTGTGTTTAACCTCGGGGGCTGGGGTGGGCATGGCCAACTTGATGTCACTTGTATCACTGGCATCTGTGGTGGCCCAAGTGCTCTGTCAGTGAAAATGGGCTCCTGAGCTCTGTTTTCTGCTGTGACAGTCTTCTGCCGCCTTCTGCCAGTGAAAACAGAGCTCAAGGGGGCCGCATGTGGGCCCCCAAGCTCCATTTTCACTGGTAGAGGACAGCAGGACGCTGTTGTGGCTGAAAACAGAGCCTGGGAGGGCCCCCCTGAGCTCCATTTTGCTGGCAGAGGGTGGCAGGAGGCTGTCACAGCTGAAAACAGAACCTGGGAAGGCTGCATATGGCCCTCCCGAGCTCCGTTTTCACTGGCAGAAGAACCATGGGCCAGTCCTTTGTTGTTTCTAGAGTGGCCCAATGAGCCAGATCTAAGCACCCCATGGGCTGGATCCAGCCCCGAGGCCTTGAGTTTGACACCTCTGCACTAGACCAAACTGGCTTTCTCTCTCTCTTTCAAATTAGTAAATAACAAAAAAACAACAAATGTATCATATATTTCAAATATAAGATCTGCTGCTATAGATGAATCAATCCACTCCATCTTTTTCAGGAATCATTCACATTGCCTATTTCATAGCTTATCCTGGATAATATAATTTTGCATCAAAGCATTTACTCCCAATGCAATATTTGGAAGATACAATATGAGATTCATCTCATAGCAATTTTCTTTTTCTTTAGTATTATAGATATTGCAACAACTATTTCTAAACTGAAAATATCAAGGTGTAGATAATTCTCTAATCGTATTAACATACTTCTGAAATCAAATACATTTTATCTGATTAAATACATCTCCTACTTTAGTTGAATACATTTGGAATTTAAAGAGCACATGCACACACAATTCATGTTTCGGATACAGATATGTAAGTGGCAACTAGTGCATTATGATATAAAAGATAATATTTTCTTAACCTATTCTTATCTTTCATAATCTGCTGACTTAAGTCAGAGATCCTCTGTAATGTAAGACATGAGTTTGTTATTGAAATACAATTTACCTTACAGGACATGGTGTTCCTTTTTATTGTTTTATATTCTTCTTTCCTGGAACCTAATTTGATATCAGTTCAAATGTTCAATTTGCAGAGAAGGCTATTGCAGCAATTTTTAAATATTGCTTCTCTTTCTTATAGCATATAATGTGACATAACTAGTACTAGAGTACTTCACAACAGTCCACTTGAACAGCAACCAAAAGAGGGGAATTGGCTTTTTTTCCCCCATTAAAAATAAAATCAAACATGCTTGGCTCCTACACAGCACTTTTTCTGGTGCCAGGTTATTTGTCTGAACACTATAATTGATGTAAGTGTCTTGGTATACTCTGTTATGTGTGGGTGTTTTTCTGAGTGGGGGGGGTGCTGTCCTTCATTATTGCTACTAATGCTGCATTACTGTTCTGTTATATATTACTTATGCTTTGTTATTAAACCATCAAAAATCCAACTGGTTTGCTAACGAAATATTTTCTGTCTATCACAATTAAAACCACAATTTTTCAGCACTACTTTAAACTATGGTGCAAAATGTTTAATATCAAGGCAATATACTTATATCAAAGTGGAATCTCAATAACCTGCTCCCCAGAAGTTCAATGTATTGTTGTCTCAATCTTCTTTTTGTTCAGCCCCAAGGAACTCATATTAACAGTAAGACAACAGTAACTACAGTTTTCTGTTATCTGATTGTTCTACATAACAAGTCTATCATTATTCGGCAACTGTAATTTGATTCGTTTTAAATAAAGCTCTTAATCTTTTATGGCCACATGTCTTCAACCGTGCCTTGATCCCATCCAAAGGAAAGAAGAAGTGTAAGATGATAACTATGAATAGATCTCAGGAATGCAAATTTTTCCTGAAGTAACCCCAGATTTTTTTTCTATAGAAACTTTGGGTGCTAAATACTTGAGTGGGTATTGTGGGGGAAACTATTTTAAAATGGATATGCAGAATCAATCCTATTATGAGACAGAGTGGAAGGCTGTCTCAGGCCTTAGATTTTAGGGTAATATTAGGGGTCGGTGATATATTGTAGGTGAATTATGAAGCTCATAATTTGCTGTTCAAACAAAATGCCTTCCCTTAGATGTAGCAGAAGAGAACAAAGATACTTTCCCTTCCCATTAGCTTTCCAATATTGAATGGAAGAAGACTTTGCCTGTCCTGTTGTTCCAACATTAAACTTTGAGTTATTAGGAAGAAAAAGCTTTTAAGTTTTATTATCTCTGTATTCAAAGGCCACCTGTGTCATGTAAGTAAATATGCAGTTAGGTTGCTTAAATTCTGCTGCCATCTGGAGGTATGATTAAGAATCAAGGTGTACTTTGATTCAAGAAAAGTATAAATTTGGAATATTTGAAATCCCAGTGTTCATTGATTCAAAAGAATCTAAAAGCAACTTATCATAGGAGTATGTATGTATGTATGTATGTATGTATGTATGTATGTATGTATGTATGTATAAGTTTATCTGTTGTAGCACCTCATGATCATGTGATCACAATTCAGGCACTTGGCAACTGGCTCACAACAGTTTCAGGCTCCCACAGTTAGATGATCACCATTTGTGACCTTCCCTGCAAAGCTTCCCATAAACAAAGTCAATAGGAAAGGCAGCAGGGAAGGTTGCAGGTCACTCCTTCAGCTTTTTCTCCAGAGGTTTCCCACTATGGAGTACAGGATCCTAGGGAACTCATACCCCACCCTCCAGCCTAGACTCCAGAACATGCACCCGTCCATACCAGCCCATCTACCCACCCACAATCTCTGTCCACAGCCCCTCTCAAGCTGCCTATGACCTCCATTAACCCATGGCTCCCACTGACCAGACCATAAATGCCTATGGCCCCACCCAATTGCAGCACCTGCCAGCCTGCCTGCAACCTCTGCTGGCCTGCCCATGGTCTTTAAGACAAAAACCTAGGGAAGTGTTTTGTTTCACTGAGCAGTCCCCACATTTTTCCATATGGGGTCCATGATTGCAAAACTGTTGAAAAGCAATGCATTGTCACCTATACTATGCTCATGTCTCTGAGATCTCACTTAATCATACTATGCTGTATTTTATTTGATTGAAGCCCAAGATCAGCTCATCAAATATAGAGTGATGATAATGACAAAATCTTCCTTCTTCTCATCTTCTATAAACTGCTAAGATTATACAGTCAGGTGTGCCAGTTGAACTTTGCTGGACTAAGCAAATGATTCAGACAATTTTCAGGTTCTGCTTGAATTTGATGCCTTTGGGGCTGTTTGTTTGCTGTTTACCATAAGTTGGCCATACTTGCAGTTGGAATTCCCCTTCCTTCCCCTGACTTTTCTTAAATTAGAACTGGCCCGAAGCTAGAAAAGGGCTCTAGTTCTGCTGTATAGTAACTAAACCACTGAGAGCAAAATTAACTTCATAAGTAGTAAATGCAATTATGAAATAGCTAAAATAAATATAAATGGATTTTCCCACCAGTACTAACTAAAGCAGTACAAGGGAAAATGACATCTGAAAATAAACTTACTATAGAAAATTATGCAATATATTATATTTCTTAATGCATTTATGCAAATAATTCTTCCAAACAAATGCTTTAAAAAATAATAATAAGCAGCTATTCCCCAGATAATACGGGAAATGAAACAATGGGAGTCATTCAAAATAAGTGGCATGTCATTGATATTAGCAAGACCAGAATTTAGAATTTCATGTAATACTTATGAAATCAGCAATGAAGCTTCCCAAAAAATGTATCATGCCCAGGGTCTGGTAATTTCAAACATAAACGAATATGTAACAAGTCTATTGTGACAATTGATTCCTTAAAATGTCCAGTCCAAATACACAGGAAATCTGCTGCTGATTATTCAAATTACTATTTGAAATAGAAAACACATTTTTTACATTTATTGAAAATTGTCTTGTTCAAATATGCCTCTAACTGTTCTTCAACAAATATGCTTAAATATAGCAAATTACATTACAAATACTTGTGGTTCAATATTCCAGAACATTAAATTTGACAGATGGAGAAGAAAACATTTTATCAAAACAGAAAATTCTTCTTCAAAACATATACATATCCTTCCAACTTTTTCATTTTTACTTATATCCATTGTTTAAAAAACTTTGTAACCAGTGCTAAAATCAAATACAGAGTTTAAATTCTGCACCAGTGATTACTTAATTAGTGGCTCTGAAATGTTCATTTAGGGAATTATTTAGCTACAATAAAATGGAAACCTTTCTATGAATTATAATAAATCCCCTGTTTCAACATGTTTTATACCTAAAATTAAGAAAGAACACAAATAGTTTTATGTTTTTACATAGATGAACAACTTTATAAATCAAATCAAATAAAAAAAACTAGTAGGGCAAGTGATAAGTACATGTGAATTTTGTACCACTTTTCATATGATTTGAAACTTAATTTTAGGAAGCCTATCTGAAACTTCTTTTTTTCAAAGGGATTCCTCTTGTGGTGTGCATTTATGGTCAAGGTTCTTGCTCAAATTCTATTTGGTTTTGGATTGTGGATTTTAATTCATATATTAAAAGTTCAGTCACTTAGAAACCTATAAGACAACAGGCTCAATATGTAGAATTTTGAGAGCATATTATCAGTAGTCTCACAAAATAATAGCAATTGATGAGGTGAGCAAACACA
Source organism: Pseudoxyrhopus heterurus (assembly GCA_032468235.1). Lineage (NCBI taxonomy): Eukaryota > Metazoa > Chordata > Lepidosauria > Squamata > Pseudoxyrhopus > Pseudoxyrhopus heterurus. Next base: position 106,812 of record JANHJO010004638.1, on the reverse strand, counting down.
AAAGCCTATGTCCTGGAAGGAAAGCCAAGTCAAAGGCTATCTGGTCTTCTCAATTTTATTTTCTAAGTGGCTATTAATGTACCAGGGGAATTGTTGGAAATACAATCCAGGTTATATTTTAAGGTTAGGGCTTGCATGCCACACCTTTATTTAGTTAATTAAAAGGATTTTTTTTTTAAAAAAAAAAAAAGTAAAGCAAATGTAAAGTGTTTGTAGACATACTGTTATTACCCCCAAGTACCCCCCTAAAGATCCAAACATTAGGATATGTGTTGCTCCTCTTTTCCTCTGGACTTTATGCAGAGACCTTTTTACTTCAATATTGACCATGATTCCTGGGAAAAGGACTGGTCATTCTAGGTATTGTATTTTGTATCCTCTATGCCAAAATGGTCTCTTACAAGATGGCCAAATTTTTGCTGTCATCTAAGTTAGGGTGAGTTGTTGTGGATCAGGGGTGTCAAACTCGATTTCATTGAGAGCCACATCAGGGTTGTGTTTGACCTCAGGGGGCTGGAGTGGGCGTAACCAGTGTGGGCATGGCCAGCTCTATGTTAGTTGTTTTGGGGGCACCTGTGGTGTCCCAAGCACTCTGCCAGCAAAAACGGGCTCCCGAGCTCCGTTTTCAGCTGCAACGGCCTCCTGCAACCCCCTGCCAGTGGAAGCAGAGCTCAGGAGGGCCACGTGCGGCCCTCCCAAGCTCTGTTTTGCTGGCAGAGGCACCGCAGGCCAGTTCTTTGCTGTTTCCAGGATGGCCCCGCAGGCCAGTTCTAAGCACCCCGTGGGCCAAATCCGGCCCACAGGCCTTGAGTTTGACACCCCTGTTGTGGATTATAAGCATATTGGAGCACACAACGTTATTGGATAATTTAATATTCCATAATAGTAGTGTAGTGTAGTATATTGTGTTTGTATATAAATATAAAAGTAATTGTTTGCTAATTAGTATGGGTAGTTCTTTAAAGTGAATAAAGCATTGTTTTATTTAATTTTAGACGTTGTCGATGATCAGCAAATTGCATTGCCGATGGTACTAAAACATCACAGCTGCTCAGGGCTCTGTTGGTGATAAACATTAAATATCAAAGCAAAGACATCAGCAGACATCAGAATTGGGAATGACGCATCACTGTTAGCCTGAATGAGTTCCACCAGGATTTTGGCTGCTAGGAAACAAAAAGAAGAAATGATTGAATTGAGGAAACTAGGATTCAACCAGCCATCTGGGATAATCATTCTCAATTAAGACTTAAAATATTTTTTGATAACAACAATGACTAATTTCAAGCTGGATTCTTGTCATCACTTTGATTCTTCTAAAATCACTCAGCAACAAAAGAAGTAAAATCTAAAGTATGTAAATGAAATATAATTATAAAAATATTAAGCAATACCCCCAAACATACCATAAAAGAATATAACATGGATACATAATAATAATTTCTAAAATAGCAGCATTATTGAAAGCTTTATATACCCTTGGATTCCAACACTGCACCCCTGTTTTCTTAAAAATGTGTCTCCTTATTTTTTGTAACCTTAAATTATCTATATCAACCTTCTCCAACTTGATGCTTTCAGGAGAAGAGTTGGAATTACACTTGTGAAATTTGCAAGAGCCATTGACTGTGCTGACTGGGAATTCTTGTAGTTATCCTTGAGGTTGATAGTATTAATGTCTAGTCTTCTCTTGTTTCAATTCTCAAGTTCTTAATGATTTTTCAATTCTTATTCTGATTTACAGAGCTCTGCCATCTATTGGTCCCAAGTGAGATTTAATAATATGAAGCATTCCATAAATAATAACAACTAGATTGTTCAGGCATTCCTTTGTGTCCAAATGTATATTTGCAGGTGGATAATCAGGATTGCACTTACCAGGCAAGCAAAAATCTAGCCTTTCATGTTACGAATCCCAGCAACCCAATATAAAATTGTCACCAAAGCCAGAGAGCAGGGATTGGTGGGGTTGCCCAACAGGGAACATACTAGCCAATTGCATTTGAGCTGAGATACAGCAGGCAGACCAGGTTGCCCTGATTTCAACCATGGAGGGGGAAATCATTATATAAAACAGGACAATTCTTGCTTTCTCAAAAGCCAAGAGATAGATTGAGGACAATATATTCCATTATAGTTCTGCTTTTAATACTATTCTATCTAGTAGGTTGTTTTTAAAAATGACTAATCTGGGTATACACCAGAAGACTTGTTTGTGGGTAAGGGACTTTTTGACTGACAGGCCACAGTCAGT